>CM019149.1:205297390-205531424 GCA_009733165.1 Naja naja
TTATTTAGTATGTGTTTACAGGTTGGGTCATGTTGTGTGTTGAAGAGTATATTTTGTTTTATGATGTTGACTTACTGGACGTCCTTGGTGATTAATGGTAGCATTTAGTTAGATTTATACTCATTATTCCCTTTTATTCAGAGTCTTAATTGACATATGCAGGGCTTCTCCTCACCACAATCATCAGGTAAGGTGAGCAGAAGACTGGCCCAAGTCACCCAAATAAGCTCCCTTAGCCAATGATGGGTTTGAACTTGGGGTCTCCCTATTAGCCCATTCCCTTAACCACTACAGCCATGCTGGCAGTATATAAATCTCATCAGTCAATGCAATAATAAACCCTTCAATGAAGTTACTCCTCTCATTCTGGGAAACTTTAAAGGGCCACAAAAGATGCTGGTTTGTTGTAACTGTACTTTTAAAAAAAATTTTAAGCTATGTTGCATATGACTCTGCTTGAAATCTTTTTTTTAAAGGTACTGTAATAATGTCTATCATATGGCTTGAATTTTTAAAAAAGGTACAGTTAAGAATCTTTCCCCAGCGACAGCATGCTTAATACCTACATTTTGTTTTGATGTATCAGGGAATATGTTTCAATATGTTTCATAGATGATCTGCCAAGCTTGTTTAGCTATTGTTTTGCCCAAAGTAATTTGGAAGACTCTCCAGTTTTCTCTCTCAATTGAGCACAGGCTGTGGAGGAGTTTGGAAAAACAAAAGGCCATACTTGGACTATGAAATGGGTGATGGAGGTGAAGAAAGCTTTCAAAGTGGCCACACTTTAGAACAGGGGTGTCAAATGCACGGTGTCATGTTGTCATCACGTATCGTGACTTTTCCCCTTTGCTAAACTGGGGTGGGGTGGCCAGCAGGTGGATTTGGCTCACGGGCCACGAGTTTGACACCTGCCATAGAATCTTCCCAATCTATAACTACTGTATTAGGTTAGGTGCTTATAGTTTTAGTCTGGCAAGGTTCTGTCTATTAGGTGTAACCAAATAAGAATTGTCTCGTTTGTGTTATCTCTGGGGTTTTGGGCCTGACAGTTTTAATCATCTTGATTTCTTTTTAGGTGGCTTCGCTTTTGTATATGAAGCTCAGGATCTTGGCAGTGGGAAGGATTATGCTTTAAAGGTAATTAACTTATTTTGGGGATTTTAATCTCTGCTGTTTTGTTTATAGTTGACTTCATTGATGGTGACACTGTAAATAGCAAATTCGGGCAGTCCTCAACTTAACAACAGTTCTTTTAGTGACCGTTCAAAGTTACAACGGCACTGAAAAAAGTGACTTATGAACATTTTTCACACTTATGACCATTGCAGCCTCCCCATGATCAGACGATTTACATTCAGATGCTGGTACACCTGGTTCATATTTATGATGGTTGCAGTGTCCCGAGGTCATGTGTTCATCATTGTGACATTCTGACAAGCAAAGTCAATGGGGAAACCAGGTTCACTTAACAATCATGTTGCTAATTTAACAACTGCAGTGATTCACTTAACAAATGTGGCAAGAAAAGTTGTAAAATGGGGCAAAACTCACTTAACAAATTTCTCACTTAGCAACATAAATTCTGGGCTGAATTGTGGTTGTAAGTTGAGGACTATCTGTATAGCAGTTAAGGACAAATCTGTTTCAGAATTGACTGCTTATTAATAAACATAGAATATGTGGCTTTGCTTCCAAATTCTAAGAATATGTTCTTGGTAATCTCTTTGACTATAATTTTAGCCCAATATGATGCCTTTCATATGTTTTGGAATGACAACTTCTGGAATTCCAGTATGTGACATAACTTATTGGGAGGGATGTATAGATTGGAGGAGATTATCCATATAATATTTAGCTAACAATCTTCTGCCTCCTCATTTCCTAACACTATCCTGCTGTACCATCTCCATGTAAAAAGGCTTCCTAGATTTGTTTGTCAAAATCCCCCCTATCTATTCTTGATGTTCACTTTTCCTGGACTGTCTCAGATTACCTACCTGAAGGGAAAGCAATCTGCATAAGGTGGCTAGGAGAACAAGAATGATCCATAACATTTCAAGGGAAATATTTTATTGTTGTTTATTCTGCTTGTCTAAGATGGCATACAGTGGGAATGGCCCTCAATTTATCTCCACAGCAAATTGGGAAGTAAATAGGGCTGAGAGAGATCGACTCATCCAATTATCCAATAAGCTCCATTGTTCAGTGAGGACTAGAAGTTGGGTCTGCCTGTCTTCATCCAGTACTACTTCAGTACCCTGTACAATGTAAAATTATACACTGAGGAATGCCATTGTTAATTTCCATGTCCATATTTGCAAGCTTTGCTTAAAGCACCACTCTTACGGTGATAAGAAAATCAATGTTATTGTACATAGTATAAATTGTCATAATGCTGCATAAAGTCCAGGAAAACTGTATTTTATTAGAACATTAATCCTAAGGAGGAAATGAACCCATCCATTGACCAGTTAACATATATCTACTCTTATGTTTGGTTATCTTACTCTTCTTTCTTTTCTGTAATACTTGTCCTAAAAGAGTTTTAGACACATAAAGTGCTGATGGCAATACAAGTATCACATAATAGACTTGACAGACAAATTCTAAGGAGAAGTGGAAAGAAAAAAGATGTAGTGTTTAATTCCCCCAAACTTCTGGAGCTTTCTCCCAGCCTTATGCATTAACTTACTAGTTCAAACAAGTACTTTCTCAGTAACTTGAAGAAGAAATGCAGATAAATGGTGAATAAATGAAAGCATTTCTTTCTTTCCATGCCCCTGGGATATTTTTCTCTCAAATGCCAGTTTCACACAAAATCATTGTGCTTTTCCATTTAATATAGCATGATTTTGCAAATTTCACTGAATAAGAAGAGAAACCTTCAAAGTGAGTTCTGATGGCATTGCCTTTTGATTTAGAAGAACCCAAAACTATTTATAACTGTTGTTAAAATAACAGTTGTGAACTATTTAACTGTTATTAAAATCCCATAGTGATGAATAGTGTAAATAATACTTGAAAATATGCCAGCATAGGGTCAGAGGTGCTATTCTAAGCATTAAAACAATAAATATTCTGTTCTTATGTTCTAATTTTGAAATCAAATGTCAAACTAAACTCTTATTTGAGTAGGAGAGGAAAGCAAGAATGAATATGTCCTACGTAGCAAAACTTAAGCTCTCAATTATTAGTTTGAGCAGGAGAGAAAAGCAAAACGTATATGTTATGCACAGCAAAACTAAGCTCTCAATTATTGGCTTGAGCAGGAGAGAAAATAGGAATGAATATGTTCTACATAGCAAAAAGCAATCTGTGGCAAACCTGGATTCCTAGCTTAAAGTACCACACCCTATTTAGTGTTTATGAATGAAATGTTTTAAAAGCACTCAACATATGAGTGTACATATGTACACACACACACACCCACACCTGTTAGTCTTTGATTTATGACCAATTGTTCAGGGATCATTCAAAATTACCATGGGACTTATGATCTGCAGTCAAATTTATGGCTGCTGCAGAACCCCTGTGACCACATGCTCCCAGTTTAAGTACTTCGTCATCCACCTGCCCTTATGAACAGCTGCAACTGCTCCCTACCTGCCTATCTTTCCTCCCCATCCCATCGTGTCCTTTGCACCTACTTCCCACCTGGCTGGGTGGCCAGAGGCCTTGGGCCTGCTTCTTACTCTGCTAAGTATCACATCCTTAATTCTCCTCTCTGCCTCATCACACCTTGCTCCATTGACCTCTTCTGAAGTTTGCGCTTTCTAAAGAGACTTCTGAACTACACAGAAGTCCCCTTGTGCCACCCTGGAAGTGCTGGCATAGGCCATTTTGGAAGCTCCGGCAATTCCCGGATCACCTGCTTCCAGGATGTCCTGAGGCTGTATAAGAAGGCAAGGCTGCACATCGGTTGATTTTCTTTTCAAAAGGCAATTCCTAAAGATCACGTTTCTGAAAGAGGACCTGGCTGATGTGACATGCATTCTTTTACATAGGCCACCTTGTGCCGTTCCAAAAATGGCTGTCATGTCATCTCTCTGAAGGGTACAATTTTCCAAATCACACCATTTGCAGGAAGGTTGTATGTCGCGTTGGCTGGACTCTCTTTTGGAAAGGTGATCTTTGGAAAAGGCAAGTGGAGCAAGCGTGATGGGGCAGGATGGAGGCCCAAGGAAGGAGCTGGTAACTATGCAAAGAGTGCTTCAAGGGATGGGGGAGACCATGCAAGGCCCCAAGCAGGCCATATGTGAACTTGCATGGTGCTGCATTCCCAGGGCCTGTGCTCCCCTTAATGACTGCAACAGGAAAACACAGGATCATGGCCGTTAAACAATCATATGGGCACCTCTCTTAACGACCACAATGACTTATAACTATAATTCCAGGCTCAGTTGTGGTTGTAAGTGGAGGAATACTTGTAAAAAGCACTTCATGAGAGCTGAACTTTGCCTCCCTCTGCTGAGTTCTGTTACAAAGGAATTGAGATCTCTTTCTAAGTAATATTAGATACCAGTAAAACAGCAAAATAGTCTTTCCTTGGTAGATTATCTTTAGTGATACAAATATTCTAAATAGAAATATTAACCAAATAATTTTTAAAAAATATTTATATTTTTCTTTAAAATCCTATATGAATTTGTATCTTAAGAAAGTGTGTGTGAGTTTATGTGTGTGTGTTTATGTGTGGATTTACTTCTTTTTTCTTTTCCTTTTGTCATTGTCTTAAGTTCTTTAGTATAATATTTTTATTTTTATTTTTTATTTATATTATATATTATATATTTATATTATATTTATTATATAATTTTATTATTATAATTTAGCAAAAGTAAAAATACCAGGGAGAAGTATGGCATTAATGTTGTTCCTTAAAGCACTGTGTATGAATGTATAATATTGCTACCTGCATACTTGAGCCTGTCCTACTCAAAAACCAGTAATAGAATCTAGTGACCACGTTTTAATTTCTGATAGTGAACAGTTTCATGTATTAAGATATTTTTTAGCAATAACCCAGGTGATTTTCAGTTGAAAATTGAGATTCCTGTGAATTGGCATAGTGAAGTCAGGATCCAGCCAAAACTTGTGGAATAATCTCCATGCCTGATTTCATCTAAAGCTGGATGTCATATATGATAGCACTTAGCACTTATATACTGCTTCATAGTGCTTTACAGCCCTCTCCAAGTGGTTAACAGAGTCAGCATGTTGCTCCAACAGTCTGTGTCCCCATTTTACCGACTTCGGAAGAACGGAAGCTGAGTGAACCATGAGCTGGTCAGGATCGAACTCCAGGCGTGGGGTAGAATTACAATAATGCATTCTGAACACTGCATCACCACAGCTTTTGGTGATATCAGTGATATGAGTGTATTGATCTTTGATTTACATACAAAGTTGTGTGAGCCGATAACTTGTTTTAGTATAATTATAAGAGAAGGGTATAATTACTATTGTTTGGAAACAAAGCAAACACACAAAAAAGGAAAAGAAATAAAAATGTTGTTCTTTGTAATCTCTTTATTTTCCTGGCAGAGATTATTATCCAATGAAGAAGAAAAGAACAAAGCTATCATTCAAGAAGTCTGCTTCATGGTATCCTTTTAGAGACAGGTGAAATCATATTTTGCTGGACTATCAAATCCTGGTTTAATAAGTAAGGATACAAAAGTGGTTCCTTTGCTTCTTCCTCAGAGCAAAACTTCCGTTTTATATTTAAACTAGAAATTATCTGAAAGTCTCCCAAACAGCTCAGAATTTGAAACCCGAGTTTATCTGTGGCTTAAATATCAGTTAAGTGTTGTGTTCCAGATTGTTTTGCTGCTCCTATGACAGGAGAAGCAGAGGAGACTTGGTGTAGCAGAGGGCAGAACAGCTAGTCTAAATGGGATCTTTGATTATATGAAACAGCAAATTTGTCTGAAGTTATAGTTGCCTCAGAGAGCATATTAGTTCTACCTGCCTCCTAATCTGTGTAAATTATCCTTGTTTGAAACTCTTAGCTTTCTTTTGCCATATTAATCCAGGGCCTTAATTTTGTTACATCAGAAATGCTTTCCCCTGTCCTTTTCTCTCTCCTGCTTTAAATTATGCATAGAATGTGATTGTGTTCAGCTGACTGTTAAAAGTTGACCCTACTGTTAACTGGATAAGCTCAATGTAAGCCATGCTTGACCGCATCGGAGGCAGAAAGTGCAGTTGCCAAACTTTGCCAGTAGTGGCGGAATGCGGAATTCATTGAGTTTTCAACATCCTGGGCTGGGTCAGCACATGTTTCTGACCACGGGCTCTTGTTCAGAATTGGAATTATAATCCAATTGAGTAAACTAATTCCGCTCCATGACTGCAAAGACATTTTCCAAATAAACGAGAAACTTTGAAACCTTAACAGACACCTGATTCAGAAAAAACTATCTGGACACCCAAACATTGTCCAGTTCTGTTCTGCTGCCTCCATTGGAAAAGAAGAATCGGATACTGGGCAAGGAGAATTTCTTCTGCTCACAGAACTTTGTAAAGGTAAAGTTGCAATATTTTGGGGAATCACCTTGGCTTGACAGCCTCATTCACTGACTCAGCCAGGCTGGCTCTGTTGAGAAAAGACCCAGGCGATGTTTCTTAGAACGAAAACATTTAGTATCAGCAAAGGGTTCCAAGGGCTGCTCTGCACTTTGAGCAAAATACATTATCTGGAATTTGAAACTTAACTCCTCCCTTTTCATTTCTGACCTTTCTGTTTCAAGCAATATTTTAGAATGAAGAAAAACATTTTAAGTGTAGCAGAGGAATGACTGATTCTTTCCCACTTCAGGACTCTGAATTTTAATTAATGTTTTCATTGCA
Organism: Naja naja; assembly: GCA_009733165.1. NCBI lineage: Eukaryota > Metazoa > Chordata > Lepidosauria > Squamata > Elapidae > Naja > Naja naja. Next base: position 205,304,243 of record CM019149.1, read on the forward strand.
GATTAAAATTTTCTGACTAATTATTTGGTTTGATTAAGATTGAAGAATAAGTTTATCTTCTCCTTCTCCTTCTCAGGGATGCTTTGTGAGTTGACACTCTCCTTTGTCCTAGTGCAGGGGTATCAAACTCACGTTGTCATGGTGGCGTCACGTGTCGTATCGGGACTTTTTCCTCCTTTGCTAAACCGGGCATGAGCATGCCCAGTGCATGACACATTCATCCCACGGGCCAGGAGTTTGATAGCCCTGTCCTAGTGCCAGACATGAAACAAACACAAAATTAAAATAGCTCTTTTTTAAAAAAAATTCTGACCTGGGTACAAAGAAAAAAAAAGAAAAACTTTTAGAAACTATTTACATTTCAAAACCTGCCATTTTTCTAGCCAAAAGAACAACAGGCTACTGAACCAAAAAGTGTTCAGTATTTGGTCTTCCCTGTTTCCCTTTTGTTTATTAGATTTTTATCCTTTACTTTATAAGGGAATCAAAGTGGCAAACATCCCTAATGCTCCTTCTTCCTCCTGTTTTCCTCACAACAAAATCTGGAAGGTAGGTTGGGCTAAGAGAGAGAATGATTGGCCCAAAGCGCCCTCCACCAGGCGTTAAAGTCTAAGGTAGGACTGCTGGTTACTAGGTCAGCACCTTCACTACTACACCAAACCTCACTGCACCAAACCTTTCCAAAGGCTGAGTAATGATTGGAGTCTACTGCAGTACTTGTTTGCAGTCTAATATCATACAAAATAATGATAGAGTGTATTGAAGAAAAGAAGTATATAGCTGAGGTGTTGTTGCTAGCTAGAGGATACATTACGGGAGCCTTATCTCTCCCCAGCAAAATCCCAGAGTACAGCTGGACCGATTCGCACATTTTTCTCCTCCCTTTCTAATGATGCGTGAAGCAGCATACAATGTATTCACTTGGCATTAGCACTGTGCTCATCACAAGTTTTGGAATGAGCCAAAACACCAGAGTTTCAACTCTAAAGTTAGAATATACCAAGAAGGTAAAGGGATCCGGGGGGCATTTATGGGACCTCTGTTGGCTGTCATCAAAATTAGCATTCCTATTGCCTCTTTCATAATGTGTGGGATTCATGGATTTTATGTTCATAGGGCAGCTGGTGGAATTTTTAAAGAAAGTAGAATCTAAAGGCCCCCTCTCGTGCGATACAATTTTGAAGATATTTTATCAGACTTGCCGTGCTGTGCAACATATGCACAAGCAGAAGCCCCCTATTATCCACAGAGATTTAAAGGTATGGAATCCATGTTTTCTTTACTCCTTATGAGGTTGAAGCAGTGATACTTTGAGTTAGGAATGGCTTGAATTTGCATGTCGTAGTCTGAAAAGTAAAGAGTAAAATGTCTAGGGTAGGTTGTCTGAGAATAAGTTAGAAAAGATTAGGCTAGGTTCATTTTTTTTTTGCTAAAAGTTTCCTCAAACCTTGCCTTTTTTTTTCATCAGGAACTTCAAAAGAGTTTAAATTTTTTTAAAAAAAAATCACATTTATATGCCGCCCTTCTCCGGAGATTCAGGGCGGCTTACAATCTTTGGAGCACAACCCAATGCGCTCAGCAATAGCCTTCCTTCCATTGTATGTGCCTGCTTATTACTAAGTGGCATTTTTACAAAGTCAGCTTATTGCCCCCAACAATCTTGGGTCCTCAATTTACCTACCCCGAGAGGATGGAAGGCTGAGTCAACCTTGAGCCTGGTGGGATTCGAGCCTGCACTAATTGCAGGCAGCTGGAGCTAAGTGCTAGGTGTTTAACAGCCTGCACCACCAAGGCTCTTTTTAAAATTTTAAAAAAGGGAGGGGACAAAACCGTACACCCCTGTCTCAGGACTAAAAAGTGGGAAAACCCTGAGAGTTGGTCTTATGTGTAAAATTCAGTGAGGAAAGAAAGCAGAAGAGAGATTCAGGAGCTGACTATAGATAGTAAATGCCACCATTTTTTGTATAGCTTGTGAAGTTCCAAGGGATTTAAATTGCAGTATAAATAATTATACTACAAATGACAGGTGGCCTCCTTTGTCCTTCTGATACTTTCTAGTGTCCAGATTCCCAAGCAGTCTGACCACTTTCTGAAAGTGATCCTAGCGTATTAGCAGAACCAGGCTGGAAAGCCAACCTGGAAAACAATTACCAGTATCTCTTGTTTGTTAACTTTATGTAGTGTTGGCCAGGACTGAAGTCAGACCTGCATTTACTTTTTCCCCTTGATTGGATAGTGACTAGGTAGAAATCAATGCTTAAAGAGTTTTAGAACGAGGTAAGTATTTTTTTTAGGAATTTAACTGTGGATTGATGTCAGGTTAAAACATAAAGGAATTGTTTAGTGATGTTATGTTATTAAAACGACATGAACATTGCAGAGAATCATGGAGCTATGGTGTTCTGTATGTTGCATGGGGAATGAACAGTATATACAAGCAGGTGAGAAGGTGTGAGGTCTTGAGTCCCATGCCTGAAGCATTTAAAATTACCTTGTTCTCAGTAAGTTTCCAAAAGTTCTTTGGAGTACACTGTTTATCTACAAACCAGAACTGTAAAGACAGAACATTTGAATTTCAAAGCAGGCTATTGAACCTTAAAAAAAGGGTTAGTTTAGTGAGAACTTTGATAATCTGAGCCTACCTTGGTGATGTGAACACAGATATGCATAAGGAGGGGCCTTTTTAATGTAAATGTGTGTAACTTGTCTCTGCAGATTGAAAATACGCTGATAAGTAATCAAGGAACAATTAAATTGTGTGATTTTGGTAGTGCAACAGTTGTGACACATTATCCTGATTATAACTGGTCTGCACAAAGACGGGCAACTGTTGAAGATGAGGTAAGATATCCAGCACTATATTTTATTTTCAACGTGTTGTATTCCCTTTTGAAAACAGTAAGGGTGAAGTTTTCCCCTGTCCAGTTGTGTCTGACTCTTATCTCCATGTCTTATCTAAGGGAGACAGTGTTGTCTGAAGACATTTCCATGGTTTTGTGGCAAGCATGACTGTAGGGTGAAGTGTACAGAATACAGCTACCTTCCTGCTGAAGTACTACCTATTTATCTACTCGCATTTGCATTGTTTTGAACTAGGTGGGCAGGAGCTGGGGTGAAGATGGGCGCTCACCCCATCATGCGACGCTTGGGTCTTGAACCCGAGCTGTCAGCTTTCTACCTGTCAAGCTAAACATCTTCAACCACTGAACCATTGTGCCCCACTTTTGAAAATCTTATTATATTGAAAATAATTTTTAGTTAAAAAAAATAGTTGCGTATCATTTATATGAGAATCTTACTTTTGTTGGTTTTATTCATTGGTCTTTTCAAAGAGTTTCCAGCATTTAGGTGGCTTAGCTTCATTTGCTACTGAGTATTGCGTTGTTTGAAATTCTACTCTCTGAACCATGCTATTAAACACTGTGCTTTTTTGTTTCATTTATGCTTACCTAGCAAAACAGATGGATATATTCCAGTTGAATAAACTCTGTGCCAAAACTCCATGCTGGGTTTTCAAAATGTATTTCCAGCCAAGCTGCATCTATTGTCCTCCCTTTGTACAGTTCTGTTTCTGAGAACAGCTTTTCAAAGAGTTTGTCTATTTCTGGCAAGGACTGATAGAAAAAGAACAGGAAATTGAAGTTAGGACCAGGAGATGCGGAGGGGAAAATGAAAGAGCTTTGGATAGAGCTGAACGTAATTTTCCTTTTCATTAGAGTGTTTGCCACATACTTGTAAAAAACTGCTCAAACATATAGAAGTGTGTACAGAAGTTCTACTTTCCTACAATTCCCATCATCTCTTCTTTGATTCTTTAGTTAAGCAATTTGTGAAGAGCCACATACCCACTTAGATGTAGAGCTCTCTGTTGCCTACAGGAGAGTTACATAATCCTTTTTCAGCTGAAGACTGTGTGCGGCTAAAAATTTTGCCCCGTGTGAGGATAAAAGCTAAACCAATTTAACTTACTTGGAGAGATGGAGAGCACCAAGATGTACCTCTGGTTTAACTGTGATCTTTTTTGTCCAGTGTATCTGCACTACCACAGAATTATAGCTCTTTCTCAAAAGGCTTGATTACTACAGCCTAGGTAACTTTTCTTCAAAGATTACAGGAAAGTTGCTTGTTTTGTGAGATGGGTGGCTAGATAAATTAGACAAATAAATAAAATCATTAAACGTAACTAACGAAAGAGTTTTATTATATGTTATATGAGTAAGCTCTTTGGTCTTGCCAATGGATCTGTTTGCTGTAAAAGCTAGGATAGCTTATGAAAAGGCTGAATGTTAAACAGCATAAGACCGAACTTTAACAAATGAGTGATTTTGTTGAAAAATAGATATGTATATATTTGTGGATTAACTATAAATCTCTTATTTTGTGTGTACAGGTCACAAGGAACACTACGCCAATGTATAGACCTCCTGAAATTATAGATACATATTCAAACTTTCCAATTGATGAAAGGCAAGATATATGGGTATGCACTTTCTTTCTGCATAGGTAGATTTCGGGCTAGTGATTTGTCCCTATTGATTAGATTTTCTCATTTATTGAGAGAGGTTCTCCTTCATCCTTTCTCTGATAGACACCATCAGGTAGCTAATACTAATCTATTACCATGTCTTACCACCATTCATGTTAAAACTGAAATAAAGAGCTGCAAAATCTAAAATTGGTATCTCAAAAAAGAGGAAGGAAGGAAGGAAGGAAGGAAGGAAGGAAGGAAGGAAGGAAGGAAGGCAAAAGCAAGCAAGCAAGCCCAATAGTGTGATGGAAGTAACTTGGGTAAAACTTTAGGAAAATAGGGAAGCGGTAAAATACCAGAATAGCAATAAGACTTATTCTGTGGCTCATCATCAATGAAGCTGCTTAAGCTATCCTAAGATTTTGCACAGATAAGAAACAAAACATTTTCTACCTGGAGGCTTAAACTCTAAATGATATGATACAGAAGGAAAAAGAATCACCTGAATCAGAATAGGGCTGGAAGGGGCCTGATCTAATCCCCTGTTCCAAACAATTTTGTATCAAATGGCTGCCCGGTCTTTTCTTAAAAACCTCCAGGGATGAAGCACCCACAACGTCTGAAGCGAAACTGTCCCACTGGTTAATTGTCCTCACTGTTAGGAAGTTTCTCCTTAGTTCTAGGTTGCTTCTCTCCTTGATTGGTGTCCATTCATTGATTCTTGTCCTGCTTTCAGGGGTTTTGGAAAATAAGTTGATCCCTTTTTCTTTGTGGCAAACCCAAAGAGAGAGGGAGCGAGAAGGCAAAAAACCAGCTCAGTATTGCTTTTCAAGATAATTGAATGGAAGGAAGTACCCACAGTTGTAACTCAATAGAATGGACCATGCCAACTCATGTTTGCTTCTGCTTTCTAATTTTTATAGAACTGACCGGTTATTATTAAAACAATTAAAATTAATTACATTTAATTAAAATAATTGAAAACAATACATGAAATCCCATATAATTCATTGTGGGATCAGACCCAGTGGCTCTCTTTCAGAATAACAGAGTCGGAAGAAACCTTGGAGGTCTTTCTTCCTGCTCAGGCAGAAAACCCTATACCATTTCAGACGAATGGTTATCCAGTCTCTTCTTAAAAAGCTTCCAGTGTTGGAGCATTCACAACTTCAGCAGGCAAGTTGTTCCACTGATCAATTGTTCTAACTGTCAGGAAATTTCTCCTTAGTTCTAGGTTGGTTCTCTCCTTGTTTAGTTTCCATCCATTGCTTTTTGTCCCTGCCCTCAAGTGCTTTGGAGGGTAGGTTGATTCCCTCCTTTTCCAGCCACCCCTTAGATATTGGAACACTGCTATCATGTCACCCGTAGCGCTCCTTTTCATTAAACTATACCTGTGTTGGTGAACCTGTGGCACGCGTGCTGGAAGTGGCACGCAGAGCCACTTCTGCTGGCACACGAGAGGGCGCCCGGAAGAGCCCCACTGTGCATGTGTGCGTGCCACCTGCCCGACAGCTGATTGTTAGGTGTTTGGTGCACATGTGTGGGATGCGAAGGTGCGTGGGAGACACGCGTAAATGTGCAGAGATGAATGTGTGCACACAGGGGGTCTCGCATGCGCAGAGACGTGCGGTGCATGGGAGATTGTGCACGCATGCACAGGGGATGTGGTGCCCCCCGCACTCATTGCCTTCTGGGTGCTGGCACACAAGTGTGCGCCCCTGAGCACGCCCGCAATTTTCGGCACGGGAGCCCAAAAAGGTTAGCTACCACTGAACTATACAATTCACTATATTTCAATTTCAAGTATATCTCTCTTACGCTCCATGTAAGAAGTTTAATTAAAAATTTCCCTAGGAAGCGCCAACATGAAATTATCAAGAAAAGGAAAATGCAAGAGGATCTAAGGGTGACCAAGATTTTTTTTTGTTAGGGTCAGCTGAAAATATTCTGATAGAAGGGAATAAAAGTATTGCATGAAGAGATACCATAAGCAAAACTTTACTCAACCATAGTATCACATACCTATACACAAAAAGACTACCTCACATGATAAAGTTCCTCTCACAGCTGGATAGATTTGGACCTGGTTAATATCTTCTTTTTGATAATCCAAAGCCATGAAGAAAATTATCTGAAAAATCTGAAAACACAAAGAGCAGAGGGTAAAAAGAGGGGCTCTTATGTGCTTTGGCTCCTTTGACAGAACATTTCCTATGTAGGCTTTAACAATTGCCTGTAAAACACAATGGTCCCAATAGTTGATTTACGAATTCTTTCAAAAGATTCCAAAACATAGTAACTTTTTAGAAAGCAGTATCCTATTTTTAGGCACCTGTTAGATCATCATGCTTGTTGATGAAGCACTTAAATCTCCTTTCAGACGCTGAATTGTCTGTCAAATCGGCTCAAAATCTGAAACGATAGCAACTTACTTAAAAGGAAGAATAGTCATTGTTACAATTGATTTGGCTAAGCCTTGACTTGTTTAGTCTTGTTCGGTTTCTTTTCATCAACTCTTTGTTATTTCCATGCAGGCCTTGGGTTGCATCCTCTACTTGTTGTGCTTCAGGCAACACCCATTTGAAGATGGAGCTAAGCTTCGAATAGTCAATGGAAAATACTCCATCCCACAGAATGACACAAAATATACTGTGTTTCATGATCTTATATGTAAGTTTCAGACAAGGACACCAAATACCTAGAGAGGTGGTATGAAAAGGAGGGGAGCTGATGATTTTGTAGAGAATTTTATGGTTTTCTTTTAAACTTATGAATGCATTTGATTTCTATACCTACAAATGTATGTGAAAGGCCTCTCTACCTCAGCTATTTCAACCTGCTACTTGACAAAGTTTTGGACACACAGTCTCATCATTCCTGCTTCTCAGTGTCCATGCTAGAGAGCAGTTATGGGAGCCATTAGAAGTACAACCCATTTGAAGAAGATAGACTAGGAGGAGCTGGCCTACTCTTAATTCAGGAAGAAGACTAGTACATGTAATAAGATTGTCTTTTTATTGTTTCAGTATAGCTTAAATGTGTGGCTTCATTCTAGCTACTTCCAAGTGCTAGCATTTCGAAGTTACATCATAGCAATGATCACAAGTCCTATTGGCAAAATGTTAACATACGCTGATCTCTTTCTTGCATTGTCTTTAGGTTCTGCTTTGAGGGTGAACCCAAAAGAGAGGCTGTCCATCAATGAGCTTGTCAATCAGCTGCAGGAGATTGCAGCTGCTAGAAATGTGAACCCAAAGTCCCCTATCACAGAGGTAATAGATCCTGTTTGGTGAAACCAGTTCTCTGCTATGTGGCAGCACTTAGCCTAGCTTTAGTGTTCTAAAAAAGCTGGATAGATTTGGTCCTGGTTAATAGTCAGATGGTAGAACCCAAGAAACCCCAGCAGGATAGGTATGATGAGGAGAAAACCTGTATCAAATCATTTATTTTTGCCAAGAATATGTCATGGATGCATCCATGAAGTCATCAGGAATTGAACTTGATGTTTATCTTTAGTAAAAGTTTATGGCAGTGGCAGCCGCTGCCAGGTTTTAAAATCTGGGCAGCACTTTTTCTAGCTATGCTCTGTAGTAAGAAGAACAAAGAAATAACATGACAATGTCATTGGATGGGACAAATCAGTGGCCAGCTTTTGGTATCATTGTGAGGATTGCAAAATGTTGAGTATAGATGATGTCATTTAAGAGGGCTGTTGGGAACTGCAGGAGAGATAAATACTATGATTGGCTTTTGGGAATGGGAATTGCATAATTCCTCACCAAATCATCCTTTTATTCTGCTCTTTTTCTGCTCCTTGGCTTATGTTTTCAAAGGTGAAGGAGAAAAGACAGTTGATGGCGATGATAGAGCAGACTATATAAGTCAGTCCTCCATTTTTAATAATTTGGCTTAGTGTTTTTCCACATTATTTAGATTGTTGCTTCTTGAATGCTTCATTTAGAGCTTTATATTAAAATCAAAATTTGGGGCGATCCTTGCATTCTATTTTTACAATCAAACAAACCTATTTAAAGTGACTCAATATTACATTTTTTAATACAGATGGGCTGTGGGTGGGGAAGAGTAGGAGTATCTTTGTGTTCACTCCTGCTGTGATGCTTTTCCCCCCCTAGCTTCTTGAACAAAATGGGGGCTATGGGAATTATGCTCAGCCTAAGACATCTTCAGCCTTGGTGCTACAGAACTCAAAACCTGCTGGTCAGCTTAACAATATATATAATGCAGGTATGATGCTTAATGGAATTTTATTTGTGTACTGTCCAATTCTTATTGTTTCTTTTAATGTTTCTGGCATCTTTCTTACGTAGCCTTTCTTACAGTATTTGACCATCTCAATTCTTATTTATTTTAGTGTTCCTACTAATCTTTTAAGTTTAGATTTTAAATGTTTCCCCAAACTTAGAAGTCCCGGTAGGAAGTAATACCGTGTTTCCCCGAAAATAAGACCTACCCTGAAAGTAAGACCTAGCACTATTTTCTAAACCTGCCCTAATATAAGACCTACCCCGAAAATAAGACCTAGTGTAAATGTCCAGTTCCAGGAAGACTTTTCAGGGAGCAACGTGCACCCGAAACACCCCCACACACACACCCCACTATTTGGCACCATAAATATATAAGACCTACCCAAAATAAGACCTAGTCACCCAGTTCCAGGAAGACTTTTCAGGAGCAACCGTGCACCAGCGAAACACCCCCTACACACTCACACCCGGCACCATAAATATAGACCTACCCCAAAATAAGACCTAGTGTGTTTTGGGAGCCAAAAAATATAAGACAGTGTCTTATTTTGGTAAACATGCTGTAAGCTTTGAGAATGATGAATTCTTACCTTCTCATACTGATAACGTTATATTTATAGTTAAGGTGTTAGATTAGGAGACCCAATTCATAGTTTATTGTCAGCCATGGATATTGAGTGGATAATTTTGGGCCAGTCACTCTCTCACACGCCAAAAACTCCTCCCAGGAGAAAAAAGGAAGAGGAAGCATTATGAATCTCACCTTGAGCTTCTGAAGGAAAGTGGAATATAAATTTAACACACTTTCAGATTTGGAATAAACCATGGAATCATAACAAACCACAGTAGTTTGGAATGTTGGAGTAAAAGGGGGGAAAGTGGTTCTGTTTGAGGTAGAAAATTCAGTCTGATTTTATAGTTATCCTTCTCTGATGAAGAGGTAAAAATCACATGTCGTTTTTTGAATATTTGTTGACAGTATGAATTTGAGAAACGATCCCTGGAACACAAACTATATTAAAAAGAAAAACTCTGAATTGCATGTTTCCTGACTTGCAAGCAAAACATGGGAACTGTAGACTGATTTCTATGTGTTGGTGCCCTAATGGACCCTCAGGTTAATTACATTATAATTAGGAATATATTATTTATACTAAATATATTTGACTGCATTTTACATAGTGCCACTATTCTTTGGTATCTTTACACTCCTTCCATGCAGCAGATGATATGCATACTTAAACAACAGGGCACCTTAGACAGCAGGAAATATATGCATGAATTTGTGAATTATAATCACTTCACTGGATCAGATGTACTTTCTGATATAGAGCTTAGTTAAATAGTACATCAGTATTGGACTGGAGTCTAAAATCCAATAGTGTCTGCAGATGAAATGAGTGAAATTTTGTGAAGTTAGTTGAAATGCCATAGTTGTAACAAATGCCAATGGAAGGTTGGTTCTCTAATTCTGGAGGTTTTTTAACAGAGCCTGCACAGCTACCTTTAATGGATGGTTGAGTTAGTTTCTTCTGCACATTGCACAGCAGGGGTCTCTAATCTGTGGGCTGCACCACACTATCAGGTCATGAGGGATTTGCATCTGGGTCAAACGGATCGGCAGCAACGCATACGCACATTCTCACTTGCATGAGTAGCGAAAGTATATGCTGTAGAAGCGAGATGCTCCATTTGTGTGAAATGCATGCCATTTGCAGAAATGGAGCTGTGTGCATGTGCTTGCTGGCTGCTTGCATGAACCATCTCCCCCATGCCACCCGTCCACAAAGTTGGAAACATTGGGGAACTCTGCTGTAGAGGGTTGGATTAGATGGTCTTTGTATTTCCTTCTCATTGTGTAGTCCTACCATTCTGTGAGCATTTAAAGCATACAGCAGTCCTGATCCCTGAAGGTAATAGCAGCTGGCTGCCTTCTGAAATTGAATGCTTTGTTTATTGCAGCTAATAGTTTTGCAGGACTGTAGACTTCAGAATGTGTGGACTGTCTTAGAAGAGGGACCATTTGCTGCTTTTCTGTTAAATTATTACAGTTGGCCGCTCTTCTTTGTGTAGAAAAATATTGCCTTAATTAAAAGGCACAGACTAAGGTAATAATACATAAATAAAGACCAGCTAAAGTGCCCTGCTGAATTTGTTTTTAAATGGAAATACAATTTAATGTAATTTCTAGTGATTGCCTGCCTTAGGTTATAATGCTGTGTTTTTTTGGCTTTTAGGGTTGATAGTGGCAGAATGTGACCAGTCTTCTAGTGGATTTTTTGATATCCTTCGAGGTGGGACCGAAAGATTTTTCACAAATATCAAGGATACATCTTCAAAAGTTATTCAGTCTGTAGCCAAGTAAGTGGAAATGTGGCTGTACTGATATTTCCATTCACTGTGTTGCAGTTCACCATTCTCAGAGCAAAGGGCATTTTATGTAGTACCATTTTTTTCCTTTGGGAGTTTTTGTTTTATAAGTTACAGGCCATTTACAGTCTTGCAGACAGGAATGCTAGGAATTCTATTAAGATGAATCTCTGATCTGAACCCTATCCTTTCCCATGCTTGATTGTGAGAATAGAATTGTTCCTTAATCAGATTAAATATCAGAAATATTGATATTGGGGGGAAAATTGGAATTCTAATTTTGAAAAATCGTATGGACAAAATGACCCTTACTCACTAAAGAAAAAAAAATACAATAAAGTTCTAAAAGTCAAGTCTCATACGCAAATTAATGTAATTTGTTTAAACTTATTTATTTGTGGTTCAATACGAAGACAATAAATTTTAAAATGCTATATGCCACTAAACTCAAGCCCTATAGATAATTTATTGTCTAAATTACATTCATTGTTCAAATCGTTTGCAATTTGCTTATAAGTATTTCCTTATTCATTTGACACATGAACTTTGAACATTCCTAACAGTGGTGGGATTCAAATATTTTTGCCACCGGTTCAGTGGGTGTGGCTTGGTGGGCACGCTTTGCGTGCGTGCACACACTTTGTGTGCAAATGTGTGCCAAATGCACACTTTGCGCAGGCGCAGAGGCATTTGTGCAGGCGCAGAGGCGTTCTAATCGCCTCCTGCAAGCCTGCACAATCCTGGTTGTTTCAGCAGCTGCTGTGCAGCACTATTCTGTGCCGCGCAAAGCAGCTGTGCTTCAAATCCAGCAGATAAAAGTGAGTATGGGAGCCCAGGCAGGCGGGTGGGCCCAACAGCAGAGCAGCGGAGAGAACTGCTTTGGTCTCCACTGCTCATCGCTGCTACTGGCTCACCAGAACCGGGCCGAACCGGTAGAATATTACCACTGATTCTTAAATACAGTAACATTTTGTGATGACGTGGAGCGTGGCACAAAGGCAACACAGTCAGATAATCAATAAGAGTCCCTTTATTAGCTCCAACCTTGCCCCCAATGTCCTGGTTACCTTCTGGCTGGAAAAAGACTCTTCCAGCCTTTGACTGCAGAGAATCAAGTCCAATACATGGTCAGCAAAAACTGTAACTGTAAGTCCAATCAAGACAAAATGAGGTAATTAGTTCGGCAGGGCAGGAGCAAGAATTCCAGACGTGAAGGCATGGCAATAACTCAACAAGGTTGGGAAGATCCCAGGAACACAGATAAGCAAAGTCAACACATGATAAACTCATGTTTGCTCCCAGCAGCTGCCGTATTCAGCATGCATTTCTTTTAATCTTTCTTCCCAGCTGTGGCTAATGAAGGGAATCAGGGCCCTTTTCTGCCCCATAAGCCATGCAACTCGCGTTGCTCTCTTCTCCGTTCCTCCCTGCGTGCTCTAGGATGAAGAGGGGGTAGGCCTAGGTCTTCCTCTGAACTCCCTCTCCCTTGTTCTATCTCTCCTCTGCTCTGCCCAGCTGGAGTTCGCCTTTCCCCATTTCCTCCACAGCCAACAGAGCCACGCTCCCACTTCCTGTCAGCTGTTCGTCTTCCTCCTTGGATTCAGACTCTGACAGGGACATGACACATTTTCTCTGAAAAAGAATTAATAATTAATTGGTCTATGGGGCTTGACTTTTTGGACATCCTGTGTATATATGTGTGTGTGTGGTTTGCACATTAATATAGTGACCATAGTTTCTTGATTTTTTAATTTTTTCTTATTTATATCCCTCCTGTATTATTTTTACAAGTAACTCTAGGCAGTGAACATATGCTGCCCTTCTCCGAAGACTCAGGGCGGCTTACAATTTTTGGGATACAACCCAATGCGCTCAGCAATAGCCTTCGTTCCATTGTATATGCCTGCTTATTACTAAGCGGCATTTTTACAAAGTCAGCTTATTGCCCCCAACAATCTTGGGTCCTCAGTTTACCTACCCCGAGAGGATGGAAGGCTGAGTCAACCTTGAGCCTGGTGGGATTCGAGCCTGTAGTAATTGCAGGCAGCTGGAATTAAGTGCTAGGCATTTAACCGCCTGCACCACCAAGGTTCCCTCATGAACTCATGGTCTCTTGCTTTCTAAGTCTAGTGCCTTAACCACTGGACCAAACTGATTTAGTGAAGGATAAACCTGAAAAAGAGACAAATCTGAAAGGGGTTCATAAGGATTTTTTTTAAAAAAAACTGTGTTTGTACTGTAACTTCGCTTTACAAAGAAAATTTCAAGAGCAAAACCAAGAAAATAAAAATTAAATGAAATAAATCTTAAGGGCAACTTTCTGAAATAAAGAATCACTGTACCTATCAGTCACTATATCATTTCTGTATTGTTCTGTCACTAATTCTGCAGTAGACTTGAAAGAAAGTGGTAACTTTACAGGATTGCTAGGAAAGCCCAGGAATGTTAGATCTTGAAGCAGAATTGCTGTAGTGTATATTTCAAATGTGGCCTTTCCTTTGAATAGTTAAAAAAAACACCAGAAAATAAGCCAAAATCAGCCCCCCAAAGTCTAAATTTTAGATTAAGAAAAAGAGTGACTTCCCAGTCGTTAAGTATGTGCAAATTTTGGCAGCAACATCTTAGCTCAGTCAGGTGATACAGGTTACTCTTCTTGAATTTCATAATCTGGAAAAAATTAAAACATTTTTTCTTGTATATCACACTACTTTTTCCAATTACCATTGAATGCTTTTTAAAAAATGATTTCTCATGTGTCAGTTGTTTTTACTGCATGTTTAACGGTCATTTTGGAACCATCCTTAATGCTTAAAATCAGTTAAATAGGCTTTAAACTAGCACACCTAATTTACATCTGAAAAACAACTAGAATCCAGTCAAATCATTCCCGTATGTATTGTAAATTACATCACCAGTGGTTTGTTCAAAGTGGCACGAATATGAGGAATTATAGCTGAGAATTGCTGAAAACAGGCCTGTCAAGCTAGCTGGCGTTTCAGTTGGAATCATTTCTCAGTCACTAAAGCTATAGAATCATACTGTGAGGCTCAGTATAACATCATTAATGGTCCCAAACACCCAAACACATTTATTCAGTGAAGCTATGCTTCCTTTCTAATCTAGTTTCGGATCTAGCTCACATGTTAGATGTTAGATAAGACACTAGTGAGCATTCAAGGGTTGCTCTGTTCTGTGTCGCCTTAGCAACTCATAGTTTCTAAATCATGTGAGGCTGCGTCAATCATTTCATTCTTTCTTTCAGTTATTGTCGTGAGAAGAAGTGTGGGCATGGGAACAGAGAGTTCAGAGTGACCCATGTGATGTTTGCTTCCCCAAAAATGCCAAGGCAGGATGGGGAGTAATGAGATGGATTTGCATTTTTTTAGGTCTGCAGGATTAAGCTACCTTACTAACATGAGAAGCAATCCTGCTTTTTTTCTTTTGTTTTATTGCAATATTTTTAATACAATAGCTGGTGTACAAGTGAAATTGAATTAATTGAATCTGTGATTGTGTTAGACTGATACCTCCTAAAGCAGAGGAAGATGTTTACCGACACTTTTGTACCTGCTCTAGACCAGGATTTTCATGGGGGCGGGAGGGAGAGGAGGAGGTGTGTTGGGCACATTTGAGATTTCAAATACCTGTAATGGTTGCCATGGTAAATTTGGCCAATCACAGAACCCTCGTATGACAGAACATAAACAAACCCCAGGATTGGAATTACTGTTTTATTTTCTAAATCTGACTGGAGGAACTGCTTTGCTACGTGCTAATTTCCCATTCATTTTTTTTTAATGAAGGGCGAAGAACTGGACAAAATGCTGAACAAGCTATAGGTGACACATTGTCACTCATTGATCTTAGATAGCATGTTGGGGACCAGGTTTTAGACCAAAGTTTCTGTGATCTGTAGATCATTGATTCCCCTACAAATAATTGAAGGAAGGAAGATTATAGTCTAATAACATTCTTGAATACCATCTTTTCTGTTATATTCAGTGTTGTTGTTATTGTTATTATTAGTTTTAATTGCTTCACAAATTTCAGTGTTATTACTACTATTATTATTTGAAGTTATAATTGCTTCACAAATAGCCTTGTGCTATGCTGCATTCTGTGAACTGAAGTATTGTTGCTTGGTGTGACTTCAGTATAAATCAATTACTCTGTATATTTGATCATCAGCTCAATGGTTATTACTTCATTGCCCAAGAGAAAAGTTTTGTTTATATAGGCTCTGAAGGAGGTTTTGATGTTAGCGTAATGGTCTGCTTAAAAGGATGGGGACTTCTGTTATTCGGATATCAGCAAAGGAATTATAACATTTTTTTCCAGTTTTATCAACCTCTTGATATGATTTTATCTTAAATGTACAACTGCAAACTTGGAATGAAATAATATAACTTCTTTGGGAACCCTGAAGGTTACAGTTTTCATCCTAGGATCAGAGAGCCGTATGGACTTTTTTTGAATCTTTGGTAGTCCAGTATGTGACTGGTAGCTTTTGAAGGGTAACTATGCCTCTTTCTCCCACTGATCTCTTCAATACAGTTGAAGAGATCAGTGGGAGAAAGAGGCATAGCCCTCCATCTGGGATTAATGCATAGGAACAGTTTTCACATACTTCAAAGTCTTTATGCATTTTTACAGCAAGGAAGAAATAACTAGTTAGACTGGAAGAAGAACATACTTCTTCCTCTGCTGTTCAGCAGCCTCATCTGATGAAAAGTTTATGAAACTGGTGTATAGGGAGATTCAGGTCTAGTATTCTGGAGGGATTATGACATCAGGATTAGGCTAACCAATCATAAATCAGTTAACCCACATGCTGTTCCAGGATGTCATTCTGTTGGTGGCATGGAACCAAGACAATGGTTCAGTGTCCCCGAGACCTCATAGTAGCTCACTTAGTTTTTTAGGTTTTCCTTTTTGCTAACCACTCGTGAATGC
This sequence comes from Naja naja, assembly GCA_009733165.1. NCBI lineage: Eukaryota > Metazoa > Chordata > Lepidosauria > Squamata > Elapidae > Naja > Naja naja. The sequence continues at coordinate 205,320,299 of CM019149.1, forward strand.
TAGCAGCTGTATATTGTCAGAGGGAATTCTCATTGGGATGGACTGGAACCGTTTCTTTCAAGCGGGGCCTTTCCTGGGCAAGGTGAAGGACCTAAGGAGATATCTTGTCACATTTCATGGGTTGATGTCTCTGATGGTTCTGAGCTCTTACAGTATTGGCATTTGGGTAGTGACTTTAGGGGGGAAATCACATTTACTGCCAGTACTGTGTTTTAGTTGGTGCTTCGTGGTTTTGAGCTGCAGGATAAGATTTGATGGTGGCAGAACTCAAAAGTTGTGGATCTTTAAATGTTGATGACCTAATTCACTCCGATACAGTGAAATTAATTCTTACAAAAAAATAATTAGGAAACACAATCAAGGATTTTACTAAAGTGACAAAATGGTCATGTTAGTTTCTTTATTGCTCACATGGGAATACACAGGGATGTTATTTCCACTGTTATAGGATATCTTTTATTTTCAAGATCCAAAGAGTCATATACTATCTCTATTATCTCACCTCTGGGTGAGATTCAAGGTGCTGGTAATCACCTATAAAGCCCTACATGGCTTAGGGCCGGGGTACATGCGGGAGCATGTACTGCCAGCAACAACTTCCCAGCGCCCCGTGCGCTCACACAGACAGGGCCTCCTCAGGGTGCCGCGGTCCGACAGTGTCGGCTGGCGACCCCCAGGGGGAGAACCTTCTCTGTGGGAGCACCCGCCCTTTGGAACCAGTTACCCTTAGAGCTGCGGATGGCCCCTGACCTTCGATCCTTCCGTCGCGACCTGAAGACTTGGCTCTTTCAACAGGCCGACCTGGACTGAGGCAGGGTTTTTATTGGCTTATATTAGCTGGTGTCGGTTTTAATTCAATTATTGGGATTTGTATTTGATATTTTTTAAATTTTAAATTTTGTATTGTATGTTTTTATTATTGTGAGCCGCCCTGAGTCCTTCGGGAGAGAGGGCAGCATATAAATCCATCTCTCTCTCTCTCTCTATCTCTATCTCTATCTCTATCTCTATCTCTCTATCTCTCTATCTATCCAGCAGAATTAGTGGTCTGTGCTTCCTTAATGGCTGTTCTATTTATTATACAATATAGCAAAGTCTGTCTACTTGCATATTATATATTAACTAATATTTTGAATCCCTCAAAATGGGCTTCTCTGAAAATATTTTGCTTTTTTAAAGTAATGATCAGATGGTTTGGAACATGCTGGCTGGGAAATCTATAAGTAGGACTCTTAACAAAAAAAGCATAAGGCTGAGGAAATTTCTGGTATATAATGAGAGATAACAAATTATTGGATTGGAGTAGTTGTTTTGTACTTTCTGAACATTTATAACAAGCTAAGCATTCTTAGCTGAAAATAAGCAGCATTTTAATTGGTAGAAATTACAAATAATATTAATATATATCTCAGAATATATAATGGAAACACAGTGTAGCAGTCTGGCATGAGCAGTGTTTATGAAAATGAACAACTAAGTTTGGGAAGAGTTTGTAAGTATTGGCTCTCATCCACATCAGTGGTTCTTGTTATTCATAATGGTATCCATCCAACTTAATGTAGGCTAAAACATTTGGGACAAGGAAAAACAAAAGCAAAATTTGATTTGGAGAGTTCAATTTTTTTCATCTTTACTTTGTTTTTTGAATGGCTTCTGTTTTGTTTTGTTTTACCTTTTGATGTTGTGTGTGATGCTTCTTTCCTTGCCCATTTTTTCCCCATGGCTTTTCGTCATTCCATATCATGTTCCTTAGCAGCCCAAGGTAAATATTCCTTCAGTATGTTAGTATTCGTACTGTGTGTGCATGCTAGAAGCCAATATGAAACTACAAAAAGTTTTCTAAACCCTCAAGTTTTACCTGTGTCTTGTGATCTCTCTGCTCATTATTTTAGCACATGCATAAAACAATACAACCTTATGAATTAAGACATTGCCATTAGGTTCTCAGTTACATTTATATTTATATAAATAAATATAATTCATATTCATATTCTTAATACATGTATATCTTTAGAGCTTCTTTTTTTCCTCAGTCCACTAAATTGCTATATCTTGTATTTCTGGCTGTGTTTTTTCTCTTCCAGTAGGGACACAGATAGTAGGAAGCAGATTGGTCAAATATTGTCACTGAAATCTTGGACTTCTGTGTTATTTTTAGGGCTTGAAAGAATGGGGCTGTATTTTTAGGGATGCGTGTATCCATATAAAATAACCTCTGTGAACCATGTTAAGTTGAATTAACCCATTCAAACTAAAATCATTCTCTGAAAGGCTAAATTGAAATGTGCATGCAGTGTATAATGATCTCCATGTGAATTATTACATGGTCAGATCTCCCCCAAACTGGAAAAAATGTTGTTGCAAACACTAAAGAATAGATAAAAATGGCTCCATGTATAAAACTCTTGCTTTGGTATCCAGGCCCAATGAAAAATTTAAGCTACTACATAAATATCAGAACTTCCATTTAAATTACCAGATCTTTGTTACATAGGACAGGGAAGGGCAATTGATACACCAAGGGCTTGCTGGGTTTTTGCCCTATTTTGCACACAGTTTTATTCAGACCAAACTAAGAGTCCACTGACTTGGACAAATGTGATCCTTATATACCATTGCTACGGGGATTCACAAAATTGGTCAAAACTGCGGTGGTGCAGTGGTTAGAATGCAGTACTGCAGGCTAATTCTGTTGACTGCTGGCTCCCAGCAATTTGGCAGTTTGAGTCCTACCGGCTCAAGGTTGAGTCAGCCTTCGGTCCTTCTGAGGTCAGTAAAATGAGGACCCAGATTGTTGGGGGCAATATGCCGATTCTGTAAACTGTAAAGCACTGTGAAATGGTATATAAGTCTAAGTGCTATTGCCATTGAGATTATTAACATCTCAAAAAGTGCTAATTAAGATAGGCCTTGGTGGTGCAGGCTGTTAAACGCCTAGCACTTAGTTCCAGCTGCCTGTAATTATTGCAGGCTCGAATCCCACCAGGCTCAAGGTTGACTCAGCCTTCCATCCTCTCGGGGTAGGTAAACTGAGGACCCAAGATTGTTGGAGGCAATAAGCTGACTTTGTAAAAATGTCGCTTAGTAACAAGCAGGCATATACAATGGAAGGAAGGCTATTGCTGAGCGCATTGGGTTGTATCCCAAAAAATTGTAAGCCGCCCTGAGTCTCTGGAGAAGGGCGGGATATAAATATGAATTAAAAAAAAAGATGCTCTAGGCCTAGGCCAGCCTACCAGCTCCTTCAGTTTCAGTTGCAGTGCCCATAATTCCCAGACATTCCCTCTATCCTTCACCTATGTCATGGGTGTCATACCCGCAGCACCACATTGCCGTCGTGACGTTTCGTGACATTTTTCCGCTTTGTGGAGGTGGGGTGGGCATGGCCCCCATGTGATGCATCCAGCCCATGGGCTGCCAGTTTGACACCCGACTTATGTAGTACGTGCCATGGTTCAGAAAGAATTTTGCTCAGTTCATAGCTTTGCTGTAAAGCAAACTGGCAAGGGGATCATGCCTTAGATGATAGCCCTCATTAAAAGAAGATGGAAATCCTGAGCATAAATGTGAAAGGCAGACTTGAAATTAGCTGGTTAAAGAATTTGTCATTTGTGTGTGTGTGTGTGGGTGTTTTGTTTAACTTCTCTACCTTACTAAATCTGTTTTTCAAACCCAAAAATGCTACCGTCTTAAGGAGTCTTAAACCACCTGTGCTGACTTAACTTTTTTCTGCATGATATTAGTTATCTTCCTGCTCACTACTAGAGACTGGTTTACCATTATGTCCCACTGCATAATTGATCGTTATTTGGTAGACTCTACTTCTTTAAAGCTAACCTGTGTATTGTATATAGCCTAATACGTTCACTGCAGGTAGTCCTCAATTTATGACTGTCACTGAGCCCAAAATTTCCATTGCTAATTGAGACGGGTGAGCTTTGCCCCCTTTTACAACCTTCCTTGCCCCAGTTGTTAAGTGACTCACTGCAGTTGTTAAGTTAGTAACACGGTTGTTAAGTGAATCTGGCTTCCCCATTGACTTTGCATGTCAGAAGGTCGCAAAAAGGGAATCGCATGACACACGTCAACTGTCACAAATATGAGCCATTGACAAGCGTCCTAATTTTGATCATGTCATAGAATGGTTGTAAGCGTGAAAATTATCATCATAAGTCATTTTTTTCCAGTGCCATTGTAACTCCAGACAGTCACTAAATGAAAGGTTGTAAATTGAGAATTACCTGTACTATTCGACTTCTGCCCCCTGTTCCTTCTTTTTCCCTCAGTAGTTATTTAGTGCCGTTTGTGTACAGCACAAAAGAAGGCTGGGCTAATGGAGGATTAAAAGCTCTGTACCCGTTGTGACTTGAAGGACTTTTTGCTATTGATGTAATAACAAACTAGACTATTAATTTTGCAAAGCTTTGATACAATCTAGGAAGAGGAAACCTGTGACCCACTGGATCAGAGGTCTTCAAACTTGACAGCTTTAAGACTTGTGGACTTGACTCCCAGAATTCCTCCTCCAGTCATGTTAGCTCAGGAATTCTGGGAGTTGAAGTCCACAAGTCTTAAACTTGCCAAGTTTGAAGACCCTTGCTCTGGATGTTACCAAACTATAATTCCCAGCATACCTCACTGCTGAGCACGCTGTGGGAATACATATATGCAGTTGTAATTATCAATTGTTGGACAGGTGCAGATTTCTCCTGAGCAGAATATTCTCCCCCTGAAAACAATTAATTTTGTAAAGCCTATTATATAAGACAGTGATCAGGATCCTTCAGCTTTAAGATAATTGTTTTTTCTTGAAAGAAGAGAATCCTTTAATAATGCTTCAGGCATTTAAGCTGCCATTTGCAGTGTGTATTAACCGGGGATATTCTAGATTCTTTAGTTTATCTCCCATAGTTCAGATATTTGAGAATCACATTTGTGACTATCTCTTGGGGATAGGGAGAACAGGTTTTGTTTGATGAACAAAAAGCCAGTAGAATTTAATAAGCCACTTGAAAATAATCATCTATTGAACTGACTTACATTCTAACTTTTAACTTGAGCTTTTGTTTAATATATATTTCAGCTACGCAAAAGGAGATTTGGATATATCATACATTACATCCAGAATTGCTGGTATGTTTACAAACATTTTATTAAACATGGTTTTTATTAAAAGCAGATTAAATATATTGAGTTCAACCCTGACTGTTTCTCTCTCTCTCCCCCTCCCTCCCTCCCTTCATACTCTAGTGATGTCATTTCCAGCAGAAGGCGTGGAGTCTGCTATTAAAAATAACATTGAAGATGTGCGGCTCTTTTTGGATTCAAAACATCCCGGGCGCTATGCTGTCTACAATCTGTCCCCAAGATCATATCGGCCTTCCAGATTTCACAATAGGGTTTGTAAATTAGTATTACTTTACTTTGTTGTGTTTTGTGCATGGCAATATTGCACATCTCATTGTACATCTTCCTCACCTTGGTAAGAAAATAGTAAGAGAGTGTATATCATGTCAAAGAAGGATTTTTCAAGCTGACTTCCAGCCAAGAGCTCAAACTTATTTTTAGCCTGAAGGCTTCATTCAATCATAAGGGACTGCAAAAAGAAGAAGGGATTGTCAGTAAAATGGGGCTGGATCAAAAAAAGAAAGTAATTTTTCATAAAGTAAACACATAAATAGACAAGAAGAAGGACAGTGGATATGGTAGTTATCACTAGGTGTTTCTGGAATATCTGTTGAGCAGGATATGACATCATTTACAGACAGAACAACACACAGACTCACACATATTTTTGCCTCCACTAGTAGCATTTCTTTAAAAAAAACCTTTTGCAAGAATTTGTGTATGTTTGTATTCTACCAGTTTTAATCATTTGAAATTAAGAGAAAGACCATTCAAAACATCAGCAAATCTGTTTCAAAATATTAATGGATTTTGTTTTATATAACTTATGCATAGGTTCTAAGTGCATATCATTTTATATATGCTACTTAATTCTGAACTGCAATTGCTTCCAAGCTATTTCAGTGCCATTCTATCCTGCTGAATTGTAGTGATAATTGAAGGATTATGGGGTGTCCTGAAGCTTTGGCGTGGTGAGGTGGAAACACATGCAGGCTGTGAGATGCCCTCACTATTGGATAAGCTCTTTGTAATATTGAAACACTGCTAGAAAATGCAATGCCCTTGTATGGTTTTTACCTGGATCTCAGAAAGTACTCTCTGAATTAGGGGTTTGCAGAATATTCCCTTTCAGAGACAAAACATTCCAAGGAACACTCAAAGATAGTTTGTTGTTCCTTCAGACCAGGGGTCTGCAACCTGCGGCTCTGGAGCCACATGTGGCTCTTTCGGCCCTCTGCTGTGGCTCCCTGTCGGCTGATCCTACCACTGGCTGGCCCCTCCCCTCCCCTCCTCGCCTGGCCTGAGAAGGTAAGGGTGATGGCGGGGGATGGAGACTCGCTCCATATTCCAGAGCAGAGGTGACTGGGTGGGAGTGAGTGACCTCGAATTGGCCATGCCCACCCAGTCACACCGGTTGTTAACCTGTTGGCTCCCAGGTTTTCTTTTCTGTGGGAAATGGGTACAAATGGCTCTTTGAGTGTTTAAGGTTGCAGACCCCTGCTGCAGACTATGCTGACCTGGCTCTTTTGGAGATGACCTGGCAGTTTTTTGGGAAGTAAAGATTTCAGATATAAATTTGCAGAACCCAAATCCATCATATGCCAGGAATCCACAAGAGGAAGTGTATTGCCATCATATCCTGTTTACAATTTTCAATTGGCTACTAGCCCTGTGATGGACCAGATGAACTTGTATTCTGCCCTGGTAGTGCTGCTTCTGCCTTCTTGCCATGAAGCTTCAATTTCAGTGTCTAAAAATAGTCGGCAATGGATTTAGCGCAGGATTGTAAACAAATAATTTAAAATCTGAAAGGGATTTCAAAAAGCCAACTTTAGCAAAGCAAGTTAATTATTATTTTTTTAAAAAGACAATTTTGGGAGTAGATAAAGTTAGCTTACTGTCTTTTTAAACCTATATCCTAAAGAACCTAGAATAACTCCCTTTCTATGATTTTGCAGACACAATTAATATTCTTGCAATATCGTCCTCCTTTATTTTTTTCCCTTTAATCCTTTCATTCAGAGGTTTCCAAAACGACGAAGAGTGGACCCAATGTGCAATTTGTTATGGGGAAAAACAAGTACCAGTTGTACCGGTTTAACATTGTTAAATGAGATCATGCTCCAGTTGTTTCCAGGAAAAAGAAAGGCCTTGATCGCTCTTGTGGGAAAAGCTTAAATTGAAGACTTGACAATTTAAAAAAAAAATATGGTAATAGTTGGCAATATATTAGATTGAATAAATCAAAGTGTTTCCTTAACAGGTATCGGAATGTGGTTGGCCGGCAAGGCGTACGCCAAACCTTCAAAACCTTTATAGCATCTGTAAGAACATGCATTCATGGCTGAAGCAAGACCCCAAGAATGTTTGCATTGTGCACTGCCTTGTAAGTAACGTTGAGCTTCGCTATGCACACAGGTAGTCCTCAACCTACAACAGTTCATTTAGTGACTGTTCAAAGTTTCAATGGCTCCCCCAAAAAGTGACTTTATCACTGCTTTTCACACTTACGACCATTGCAGCACCCGCATGGTCACGTGATCAAAATTCAGATGCTCATATTTATGACCGTTACAATGCCCTGGGATCATGGGATCCCCTTTTGTGACCTTCTGACAAGCAAAGTCAATGGGGAAGCCAGATTCACTTAACAACTATGTTACTAACTGAACAACCGCAGCGATTCACTGAAGAACTGTGGAAGGGAAGGTCGTAAAATGGGGCAAAATTCCCTTAACAAATGTCTTATTTGGCAACAGAAATGTTGGGCTCAATTGTGCTCGTAAACTGAGGACTACCTGTACTCTTTTAAAATTCCCCATGAATAGCTTGGGGGCGGAATGTCCTAAAACCATAAAGCAATAAACATTGGGAAGATCCATACGCCATGACATAGATCTAAGATTTTAATTCAATGCTAAACATTTAAAATACAGGGATTATTATTATTATTATTATTATTATTATTATTATTATTATTATTATGGCTGCTGAAGTTCAGGCATTGGTGAGGATGAAGAATGCGTGGCTACACCAAGCAAGGCTAGTTTTAATGCACTCTTGTTTTAATGTAGATATATTTTTAATTCCTGTAAACTGTCCAGAGTTACCTTATGATAAGATGGGTGGCCAAAAAATTCAATAGATGGACAGACAGACAGACAATAGGGTAGGGGGCGGGGGTTGTGGCTGAAGTCAAAAGTATCCTCTATGTGGTATCCTGGTGTGGCAATTCTTTTCCCACCCAGCTTCTGGATCTCTGCAGAACTGCAAAGGAATTTTGAAATCATGATACCATATGGCAGGTACATGAGCAGAAATAGACAAACAAAAATTATTAGCAGATTGAGGAACCTCCTTTATAACAGGAATCTGAATGGTGTGAAATCAGTTATTTATAGGAGTATACGTTCAAGAGGGAAAGTTGACTGAGAGAACGCTCTTCCCCATAATACTAAATCTTATGCCTGATTCGGATTTTCATATATAAATGCATTTCTGCAGGGCAGCCCTAGCTTTAGTCGTGGGTTTGGAAAATAACCTTGTGATTACAGTCCTTATTTTCTCAGTCTGCTGATGAGGAGATTGATAGGCCTTTTCTCAACTACATTAAATCAAGTCAAATCTTTTGTTGCGGTCAGCGATCAGTAATAGGAACAATTCAGCAACCGTTGGATGGAGAGGAGGGAGTGAATGGGGAGTGGGATATGGAGAGATGAGCAATTCACAGAAAAGAGCGGGCATTTTCTTGCCAATAGTCAATGCACATTTTGTTTAATTTTCAATAATTCCCCTCTTTGGTGGCTCTATCTTTTTTTTTCATAGGACGGAAGAGCAGCATCCGCAGTCGTGGTCTGTTCTTTTTTATGTTTCTGTCGCCTCTTCACCACAGCTGAAGCTGCTGTTTATATGTTTAGCATGAAACGTTGTCCTCCTGGCATTTGGCCATCGCATAAGAGGTACGTTGTTTGCAGAAACAACTGTTTCCTTAAAGACAAATCTTGCTTTTTTTTTTTTAGTAAAATTTTCAGAGTGGTAAGCTGTAAGCAGGTAAGTGGAGTGTGTCTTCTTACAAAGGCATTTGTTTCCTCAGGGTTCTATCCTGTTCATACAATCCACAGCGAGATGTTTTTATAATTGTAGCAATGGTGTTAATATTAAACAGCGATTAGGTCTCTTTCCAATTAAAGTGTTCCTGCAAATCCAGCATAGGTGCCAGACTTGACTGGATTTTTTTTTTCAGCTTAATATCCTGCCAACCTTTTCATTGCCCATCATTTTCTAACATTTTATTTGTTTACTTTAATTGGGAAAAAAAATAGAAATATGGCCACAATAAAGTCAAAGCTGTTGTATGCAGACTGGAAGAAGGCTGACATTCCCTAATTCACAAATGTCAAACTTGTGGCGTCATGTTGCTGTCATGTGATGTTTTGCCACGTTTTCCCTCTTCGCGGAGCTGGAGTGTGGCCTGCATTAATCCGCCACCACTTTGACACCCCTGTCCTAATTCATTTGAGTTTTATACATAGTGTCTGTGTGCCACGTGGCCTAGTAACAGAGCAGGAGCAGTGAAAATGTTATTGTGGGAATGACTTAGCTGTGACCACTCTTTTTACATGATTTTCTGCAGGACTAATGACTTAACTGACAACTAACTTAGTCCCAGATTCATACAACAAACCACACAATGGTTAAGGAAATTTAATTCCTGATAAATTGGTCATAGCGGCCTGTAATTTAGACATCTTTCCTTAACCACAATTTGACTTCAGTCTGAGCTCATGTAGCATGCTAAGCTTAACCACAGTAGGCATATTATATTGGGTGAATCTGTTCATTCTACAAGATAGCACTGACTGCTTTTCCTGTTTTCTGCTATCGAGAGCTCCTTGTTCTCATCTATCATTCAAATGCTGCCTTACTGTGTTGGTAACATTCATGCCTTTTTAAAGTTCATACCTTTTAAAATATATTTAGATTGCTAAATACATTTATTTTTGAGGCTTCTGATATACTATAAAAAATCTGAACATACAGATATGAGTACAAAAAACGGGAATGTAATAATAAAACTGCAGTGATTGTGACAACCTCATAAGCCTTACTAAAAGCACTTGTTCCTCAAATATTGTTCAGCTACATATTTAGACATGTCTTTAGGGCATAGAAGCAAGTATGGTCATTCATGGCTGACCCAGCTATATAACAAATGATCCATTAATGTTCAAGTTACCTTTTTTGTAAAAAAAAAAGCAATTGTTTCTTAGTATGAGTTTAATGATGCTCACTTAAACTAAACTTGCAAAAACACTCCTGTGGTTCAGCCATTGATCTACAGCAGGGCTTCTCGACTTGACAACTTAAAGATGTGTGGGCTTCAATTTGCAGAATTCCCTTCCAGCCATCCTGGCTAGAGAATTCTGGGAGTTGAAGTCTGCACATCTGAAAGCTACCAAGGTTGAGAAACACTGGTCTATGGCACGTATGTCTCCCAAGTATGGGATTATACAAACTAAAAAATGGTGGCTTTATTCTTCTCAGACTATCTCTGTGTTACAATACTGTTTAACTACGTACATTTTAAGAATAGTAGGAGAAAGAATACATGCCTTTGCACACTTACTGATGAGTTTGACTGCTCTGATATGTATGCTTGAAGCTGTATTGCATTGATTTGGCTCATGCAGTCTTCTTTGACTGTATACATTGACTATGTTCTTGTATGCTCCCAGATATATTGAATATATGTGTGACATGATGGCGGATGAGCCCATAATTCCTCACAGCAAGCCAATCCTCATAAAGTCAATCATCATGACTCCAGTTCCTCTCTTCAGCAAGCAGCGCAACGGCTGCAGGCCTTTCTGTGAAGTTTATGTTGGAGATGAAAGAATAACCACTACCTCACAAGAATATGATAAAATGAAGTAAGTGGGATTTTCCGACAGCCACCATTTTGTCTCTTGCAGTGATGTGGTGACATCCATTGGTGCCTTAATATCTAACACAGCTTTATAGCTGTCATAGTCAATTAGAGTTGACTATCAGATGCAGATACTAATTCATGCAATGGCTATTTTATTAGATGTTTTATTTGATTATTGTGCAAAAAATCTCCCTGGATTGATTCATATTAAAAGCATCCCTGTCTTTGATTTATGAAGTAAAAGATGAAGCATAAAGGGGATGTGGGGAAGAAGAAGAGAAATCCCAGAGTTCTTAAGGGTAGAAAGAAAAGGAGAAATTGAAATTTTATCAAGGCTGGTGGACTGGCTTTGTTCACTGCCTTCCCCTGCTTTAGCCTGGAGGCTAAGCTGGACATCAGATGAAAAAGAGCCAGAGATGGTCAGTCTTTCAAGTTTTAGATGTTCTTTTAAAGTAAAGGCAGATTTGCCTGAATCTTGTTCTCTTTGGAGTTTAGTTATGTTAATCAGCCATTTCCGTCATCCAGTGGTCATGCAAGCTGAGGATTGATGGGAGTAGCATTATAATATATAGGCTTGTGATTTGAGAAAGTTATCCTGCAGCATGGTATGAAATGGCTGTCAAAAAAAACCATTTAATCTTGGCATGTTTACAACTAGAATCCAGTGTTAGTAAGCAACAGGAAGTGGCAAATACCTGCTGCAAATATTAATACCTAATTTTAGAACAGGAGTTCCCTGAAATGTGCTTGTGCAAGGAATGTTTGTGGTTTTGTGCTTTGTTGATGAGTTTGCATGGTACTTAGCCAGACTTCCATAGAAACAATGGAGTTCCCAGATTGGTTCATAATCTGATTTTGGGTTGAAAGAGAGAAAAGTTTGTTATTTAATGACCACACCAGAATAAAATTTTGGGTATGGCTAATCTTCATCCTTTTTTACATTTTCAAGGTAGGCAGGACCATCCCCAAAGTCTATTTTTGGTTAAATGTAGGTAGACAAAGATGGATTTGCTTTAACTAATCCTAGCTTATAATACTGTAATACTTATAATACTACAGCTGTATGAACAATCCTTAAACAATTGTGGTGAGCCAGTTTAGTGCAATGGCTCTACCAGGCTAGAAATCAGGAAATCAAGAGTTTTAGTCCCACTTTAAGGCATGAAGTCAGCCATTGGGTTAGTTCTCTTCTCTTAGCCTTAGGAAGAAAGCCACTTCCAAAAAACCTTGCCGGGAAAACTGCAGGAACTAATCTAGATAGTCTGCACACATATACACAGTCCAACTTTAAGTAAAACTGAACTATATATATATATATATTTTAGTCTATGACCATATCTTTTAATAAACTAAAATGAATTATTTTTGACTTTTGTACACCTGTAGAAGTCAAAATCAAATTAGGGGGTATTAATTTGACTTCTGTATGGTGGGCATGATTGCTCCAGGTGCAAGAGAGCAGATGTGTTGGAATATCTTTAAATAGGGAAGCAATGAACTAATAAACTGGTAGAATGAATTACAATTGCATACAGGTCTTAAAATCACATATATGCTTATCCTCCTTAGGGATTTCAAAATGGAAGATGGGAAAGCAGTCATCCCATTAGGCATCACTGTCCAAGGAGATGTCCTCATTGTGATCTATCATGCCAGGTCCACTTTAGGTGGCAGACTCCAAGCCAAGGTAACAATCAACCTGGAGACTTCTGTGCTCCTAAGTTCTGAAAATGTTGTGGAGCACTTCAGGGTAGAGCTTTGTTCTTACCAGTTGGTTGGATTTTTTTATCCTTTTTAATATTCTATAAATAGGAAACCATCTCCTCATTTTTACTTTGCTGCTTTCCTGAGCTCAGCTGATTTTTCTAAACAAAGTTGTGTAAGTATAAATAAAATAATTATTGGACATTATGTAACCTCAACAGTTGCAGAAAGATGTCAAACGTTGCAGAAAAATGTCAAACGTTCCAGTGAAATTTTTAGAGTTAAGTGCTGTGGTTTGATCTTTGAGAACCAGCCTTTTTAAAAAATTAAACATTTAAAGAGAAATATAAATATGAATTTTCTGCCGATTGCTGCGGAAAACTCAGATTGTTCTGTATCTATAGTAATTGAAATGCTTGAGATTGATTCACAATAACACTTAGCTACTAATTCAGCTTTTTTGTTGGCCAAGATAGTTCTGGCTGACTTTTGATTCTAGCTGCCTGAGCCTAGGGGAAAGAAAAAAGGCCTGGCTTCAAATGCTATGAATAAATATATCGACAGCAGGAAATCATTGGGATGCAAGATAAACTGTTCCAGGGCCAAAGGCCTTTTAACACAAGATTGGCAGTCAGAAAATATGTGTAATGAAATGCTGAAGGTGGTCAGATGAGGATTTATGTCTTCAGGACATATTGCTTCATTAGCATGTCTTAATTCCTTCTTCTTTTTCTTCTTCTTCTTTTGTTCTTTTTCAAGATGGCATCAATGAAGATGTTCCAGATCCAGTTTCATACAGGATTTGTACCTCGCAATGCCACCACCGTGAAATTTGCAAAGTATGTTGATCACGTCTCTTCTATAGGCTTCCCAACAAAACACGGTAGTCCTCCCCTTATGCATTTAGTTCGCTCGTAGTCCTACTTACAGTATTCCTCCACTTACGACAAAATTCACAGCTAGTGGCTGCTCAAAATGACAGCGGCACTGAAAAAAAGTGACTTAGGACCTTTTTTTCGCACTTAGGCCCATTGCAGCATCCCCAGGGTCATGCGATCAAAAATTCGGTGCTTGGCAACTGGTTCATATTTTATGACGGTTGCAGTGTCTCTGGGGTCACGTGATCCCCTTTTGCGACCTTCTGACAAGCAAAGCGCCAATGGGAAAGCCAGATTCACTTTAACAACCGTGTGACTTAACTCAACAGCTGCAGTGATTCACTTAAAAACTGCGGGAAGGAAAGTTCTAACATGGGGCAAAATTCACTCAGCAACAGTCTCGCTTAGCATCAGAAACTGTAAGTCGAGGACTACCTGTAGAGCATCCTCCAGTACCATTCTTCAGCCTTTTTTCAACCCAGTGGATAACATAATTGCTACTTCAGTGACCAAAGTACTGGGGAGCAACTAGGCGGTTCTTCTTCAGCCATACTGTCATGCCCCTGTTGGAATCTGATTTGGAGGGGGAGGTCGAACAGCTGACAGGGAGTGGGAATGTGGCTCCAGTGGCTGTGGAGGAAACTGGGGAAGGGCACAGTCCGGCTGGGCATTCAGAGGAAGACCCAGGCCCACCCCATCTTCATCCTAGGGCACGCAGGGAGGAATGGATAAGGGAGCAACATGGGTTACGGGGGAGAAAAAGGCCCTGATTCCCTTCATTAGCTGCAGCTGGGAAAACAGGATAAAAAGAGTGTTTGTGCATAGAACCTTGCTGTAAGCAAAGCGTGCATTATCTTTGTTTGTCACGTCTTATCTGGGTTCTGGCATCCTCCCAACTGTGTGTATTTTGTCATCTTTTGGAAGTCTGCAATTCCTTATCCTGCCCTGTCTCGTTAATTGCTGCACCATGGTTTGTGTTGGTTTTTATTTAAACTTTATATGTACTTTGGGTTTGGACTGAATTTCTTCCCTTTAAAAACTTCTTGGGAGAGTTTTTTTTCTCCAGCCAATGATAACTAGACATTGGGGGCCAAGTTGGAGGAATTAAAGGGACTTTACCTACTTTCGTGACTTTGTTGCTTTTCTGCCATGCCCTGTGTCATCACACATACCTTGGACCAGGGGTCTTCAAACTTGACAGCTTTAAGACTTGTGGACTTCAACTCCCAGAATCCCTCCTCCAGTCACATTAGCTCAGGAATTCTGGGAGTTGAAGTCCACAAGTCTTAAAGCTGCCAAGTTTGAGGACCCTTGCCTTGGACTCTTACGTGGATGCTAATGGTTGTAACATGAGCCAGAATCGAGAGATCAAGGGGTAGAGGATGGCTGCATCCCACAAAGGAGCCTCTTTTCTAAATGCCTTCATATGGAGATTCTCCACGTTTCTGACTGCGGCATTTGGTGTGGCTTCTGACCACTTCAGAGTGAAGATAAAATAGACACCAAATGCTGAGCTCTGAAGCAAAATGTGAGTTGTTCTAGGTTTGGGCAGACATAATACAGATAGTCCTCAGCTTACAACAGTTCATTTAGTGACCGTTCGAAGTTGCAACATCCCTGAAAAAAGTGACTTATGACCGTTTTTCACATTTAACGACCGCTGTAGCACACCCACACACACCCCGGTCACGTGATTTACATTTGTATGCTTGAGAACTGACTCACATTTATGATGGTTGCAGTATCCCAGGGGTCATGTGATCCCCTTTTGTGACCTTCTGACAAGCAAAGTCAGTGAGGAACCATGTTGCTAATTTAATAGCTGCAGGGATGCACTTAGCACATGCGGCAAGAAAAGTTGTAAAATGCAGCAAAAGTTACTTCACAAATTTCTCACTTAACAACATAAATGTTGGGCTCAGTTGTGGTCGTAAGTTAAGGACTACCTGTAGCCAAACAGAAGCAGAGCTGGTTAAGAGGAATTCATATGCGTAACAGGGAGAGTTAAGGCTGGAAGTAAATAATCCTGAGACCTAATTTGCAGCTCTTTTCTTTAAGTCATATTATTTCTACTTGTTTTTCCGATGTGGTTTCGATATCATTGACCACGATTACCCCAATTTTACCCTTGTTAAGTGATGATTAACAACTCTTGTTCTAAGATCTGATTTTTCTTCAACATTTAAAAGACAGGGTGGGGAAATCCTCTGTTGTTCTATGAAAAGCCAGATTCTTTGTCCTATATTTCATCATGATGGACTTTTATAGAGGACTAAAACAGCTAAAGTCACAATTTTTGGGTGGGCTGCCTTTGCAAGCCTCATGAAAGCAAATGAAATTTGTTTTAAGGCAGGGCTGTCAAACTCCTGGGCCGCAGGCCAGATGCGTCATGCGCTGGGCATGCCCACGCCCGGTTTAGTGAAGGGGGGAAAAATTCCCGGTACGTCACGTGACGCCGCGAGTTTGACACCCCTGTTTTCAGGGCTCTTATCATCTGGCTTCAAGAGGTTTCCCTCTGCAATTTCCTTTTAAGAAAAATAGTGCTTCTATCTAACTCATGTATTATTCCTACAGGTATGATCTGGATGCCTGTGATATTCAAGAGAAGTATCCTGACTTGTTTCAAGTGAATCTAGAAGTAGAAGTAGAGCCACGAAATAAGCCCATCGTGGAACGAGCTCCCTGGGATAACTTGAACATCAAAGGTCTAAATCCCAAGATCCTTTTTTCCAGCCGTGAAGAGCAGCAAGAGATTTTAACGAAATTTGGTAAGGAAAAAGAACGCCCACTTAAACTCTCCATAATCTTCCTTTTCACACACAGCTTTAAGACTCTCTACTTGAGTAGTTCCCCTCCTCTCCTTTTTTTAAGCATTTAAAGAGAAAGCCAGTTCGGAAAGAGGCGGGGCCTTAAATAGGATGTTTTTATATTCCTGGGGTTTGATCGTTATTTTTTAATCTGATAGGAAAGCCTGAACTGCCCAGGCAGCCAGGATCAACTGCTCAGTACGAAGCAGAAGCATCAACATCAGAAGCCTCATCTGAAGGTCCACCTGTGGAGCCAGACTCTCCAGAAAGCGGCTCTCAGCAGCTTATGAGGATCTCTCCTTTCCCTTAGATAATCTAAATTCAGGCAGAAAAACTGCGGGGAGCAGGAAAGAGGGAGGGAGGGAGAGGGAGAGAGAGAGAGAGAGAGAGAGAGAGAGAGAGAACACCTGTCCTGAATCCTTATTTGTAAATCTAACCCAGTCAGCATAAAAACCCCAAACTGGTCTTTCAATGTAGCTAATGGAAGAACTCTGCTTTCTAATGTGCCTTTTGTTTTAACCACACCTGCTTTGCTTCATCCATTATAGTTGCATAAAGGAAGCAAACAGTTTTTGCTTCCTTGGTTCCTCTTGATTAGGATGGATGTGCTTTTCTGAAGCACTTTTCTCTCAGTTAATGTCCTTGGCCAAACACGTCACTTAAGTTTCTTTTTCAAGATGGAGAGGCTTCCGCTGCTGGCCGTTTTCACTGTGTCTGACCATTTCCTTCTCTAGCCTTTCCAGAGGCAAAAGAGGTCTCTGGACTTGGTGTCGGTGGCACTAAGACACTCTTCCTCAAACTGGGCAGTCTCAAAATGTGGGAATTGTAATTTCCCAAGATTCTCGGTGGTAATCATGCTAACTAGGAGATTCTAGGAGTTTGCACTCGTGTCAGAAGCACCGAGGGGCTTCTGGGTTGAAAGGACTAGCCAGTGACATCACTGTTTCCCAGGGGACGCCCATTTGGGGGTTCCTTTCATGTCCCCGGCAGGAGCTGGAGCAAAGGACAGGAGCTTATCCCTCCGCATAGCATCACTTGGGTCTCGAACGCAGGCTTGCTAACCTCCAGCCCAGCATCCTAACCACACAAGCCGCCAAACTCCAGTTCTAGGAGTTGAAATCCATGTTTCTCAAGGCTGTGCTAAGACTTGGCAGCCATGGCAATTTGGAGGAGTGCTGCTTGGAGCTTTACCAAAACGGCCCAGGGGAAAAGTGGTTGTTGACATATAAAGTTATATTCCTCTGAAGTCAGCCATTTGAGTTCAGCAGGTGCCTTTGGATGAATTGTTATGTTGATAAGAGAAGAGAATCCCATATGCTTTGCATTGAATTCTTTAGGGAAAGGCATATGAATATGGACAAACTTCTTTTTTTTTTTTAATAAACAGAAGGAAAGCAATCTGAAACTGCTCCTGAAGGTTCCTTTTCTCAAGAGACTCTTGGGCACGATGAGGAAGAGGAGGAGAACGAACCTTCCAATGAGGAATTCTCTGCATTCCCCAATGATGTTGGAGTTTTGGAGGATAGAGAGTTGCACCTCCTGGAAGAGGAAGATGGCAAGCCTTTTTTTGAAACTGGCTTTGATATACCAGCTGCTCAGTCAGATGAGGCTCCTGAAGCACACAGCATTGACTTGCTTGGGCTGGATTCAGAGGCTACCCCTGAACTGCTCCAACCTCCGACAGAGATGAAGAGTTCTTCCAGCAATGCAGACTTGCTGAATGGGCTCTTTGGTGGTAGCACTCCAGACATTTCAGAAGATTCAACTGCAGACCTCCTGGGTGGAGGAGCAGACTTTTTTTTTGGTGGCCAGCCCCAGGCCTCAGCAAATCCCCAGGGCAACATTTCCTCAGCAGCAGCCACCTCTTCTTCTACAGGTAGGTACCTTGAGCTTCCTTTTCATTAAAACTCTGGCCTGTAGAGCAGCTGAGTAAAGATAAGACAACTTTTTGTTCCTTTTGGCCTTTTGTGCCAAATCTGTGATTAAGAGGGCAGGGCTTCCGAATGTCATCTGACAAGCCCCGCCTTTTCTGCTGTTCTTTTGTCCCTTATAGTGAGTTTCACACACACACAGACACACACACACAAGCTTGTGAAGAGTTTTTTTCTTCCATCTGTCTTTCCATTGAACCCAGGGGTGGTGTTGTTTTTTTAAAAAAAGAAAAATCTGCTCTAGAGCATAAAATGAAATGTTTCAATTTATTTTTATTTATTTTTTATTCATATTTATATGCCGCCCTTCTCCGGAGACTCAGGGCAGCTTACAATGTTTGGAGCACAACCCAATGCGCTCAGCAATAGCCTTCATTCCATTGTATATGCCTGCTTATTACTAAGCGGCATTTTTACAAAGTCAGCTTATTGCCCCCAACAATCTTGGGTCCTCAATTTACCTACCCCGAGAGGATGGAAGGCTGAGTCAACCTTGAGCCTTGCAGGCAGCTGGAACTTAAGTGCTAGGCATTTAACAGCCTGCACCACCAAGGCTCAAAGTTGCCATGTTTGAGGACCCCTGCAATAGATCCTTGATCTTGGAAAATCTCAGCTTTTTTAATTAGATTTTTTTTAATGGTACAGTTCTAGCCTTTGTGTTTACAACACAACAAATTCTATATAAATATGTTAGGAGTTTATGGAGAAGTAGAGAAATGAAAAAAAGATTACACTGATCATTAATATAGTGATTATTTGGTTTAATCTATCAGTTGTTCCTGTTGCTGTTACAACTTGTTATCTTACCTTAAAGGCAAAGGCAGGAGCTGGAAAGCAAGAATGATTAAAATCCAGTTTAATAGCTAAATCTTAAGAGGTGTGTGCTTGTAGTTTAATATCATCCAAGAATAATGGAATCCATATTAGCTTTATTTTTGGGTACTATTAATGGTAGCTATTACCGGTAGTCGTTGTTTACCAACTGCTTTGTTTAGTGACCAAAGTTATAACAGTTTTGTTTTTTTTTTCTTTTTTAAAAAACAGCTTTGCAACCAATACTTGTATTTACAGCCATTTACTACATCCCATGTTGGGCACTTTTGGGCACAGTTCTGCTTTTTGGAAGCTGGTTGTGAAGCCATTTATGAGCTTCACAACCAACATCCCAAAAAGCAGAATTAATGGAAAACGCAGAAGTGAAATTGCAAGTCATAATCCTGAGATGTCTTGCTTAACAACCATAGTGGCTCATTTAATGATGGATTTGCTTAAGTCTGGGATGGTCACCTGATTTTTCACTTAATGACTGTGGCACATAAGATTGATGATCTCAGTTGTAGCTGGTAAACGAAAACTATCTGTACTTCATAATCATAGCAACTTGCAAACTTTCAAAATCAGAAATTATTGTTTTTTTTTAGGAAATAGAGTTTTATGCAATAATATTGGGCAGCATGGTGGCTCAGCGGTTAAGACGCCGGGCTTGTCAGTTGGAAAGCCAGCAGCCCAAGTTCAAGACCTGAGCGCCACACGATGGGGTGAGCTCCTATACTCACTGCAGCTCCTGCCCACCTAGCAAATTGAAACCATGCAAATGCGAGTAGATAAATAGGTACCACTACAGTGGGAAGGTAACAGCGCTCCGTGATGTCATGCTGGCCACATGACCATAAAAATGTCTCCAGACAGTGCTGGCTCAGTGGCCTTGAAACAGAGATGAGCACTGCCCCCTAGAGTCAGCAGTGAGTAGTGGAATGAAATCTCAGGGACTCCTTTACCATTACCTTTTTATTGGAAAGACAGGCCAGTGCTCACACATTTTTTTTCCTATCCTGTTTCTGTCTGCTGAATTAATGTTTCAACTGGGTTCTGGTTGCCTGTTTTTCCCATACAAGGGATCTTATTGATACCATAGGCTATTTCCAAATGGAAAGAGATTATGGAACAGGGGTGTCTTATGGGTTAAGACTGTTGGACAGTATAATGGCACAATGAACGCTCCATATGAACCCAAAATGTCTCGTCTTTCATTCTTCATAAGGTTTAAAAGTATCTTATAATGGTAAAGTAGATTTCCGTAGAGTTTTGTGGCAAATTGTTTTAACTAGTTTCAGTTCTGGCCCAATGTGATGGAAAATCTGTGCCGTGTTCTTGAAACTAATTGCAGCATAACAAATATATAAAATTTAGGCAGGGATGTTAAGCATTTTCTCTGAACATTAAATGATTTGTTTAGAATTTGGCAACCAAGGAAGGTTGCCTGTATGTCAACTGATTTGGTTCTTGATCAGTCTGTCTCCTTTCTGAATTCCAATCACTGCATTTGCTCTCAGAATCTGACTGGAGAAAGGTGTGATTCCTAGAAACTTATGAAAACCAGTGTGTTCATCCTTGCGGTTTTCAGTTTGTGTTGTATCTGCTGCAAAGTTTAGCCACCTTTTATGCTCCCTCCCTCAAAATCTCAGCAGAATGTAGAATTAAGGATGGACTCTCCTAATGGCTGGAAAAACAGTGAGAACTTTCATTCAAACCTGAATGAAATCTGTGTGTAATACACATGGTTTTTACCTGTTGAGATCCTGCGCTCTCAATCTGTTATAAATGAAAGTTTGCTCTTGAGGAAGCAAGATTGTTCTAATGATTGCAATACATCTTGACATCAGATGAGGTCAACTATGCTGTAATTGTTTGGAACAGGATTGCATATTGGGTGTTTATGAAAACTGCCTCGTTTATTATTATATTCATCTGCTGATGTGTGATGATGAAAATGATCAGAGATGAATGAGCAGGTTAGTTTCATTTGAAATGATGAGAGGTGGTTGGAGCGGGTTGCTAATCCAAGCAACTTTACACATCTTAGTTTCTAGGAGCCTTGACTCTTAAAACCTTTAAGTGGCAAGGTGGAGATCTGCCAGATTTCCCGCTGGCCACAGTGTGGCGTTCCCTGCTGGATATAAATACGGTTCCTGAGCAGTTGCAGTCAGTTTTTGCTTGACAGTAGGCAGTGAAATACCTTCAGGCTGGGAGCTGCTTTTCTGTTTATTTTTCTTTTCTTTCCTCCCCTTTTGTAGCTTCTTTTGAAAAAAAAAAAATCAATAATGCCTTCCCTTCTGACTGGTACAGTATGACTTTTCTCCTTCAGTTCGGGTCACTAAGGCCACAGGGATTTTTTTTGTAAAGGAAGCCCTGTTAGGTTTCCTTCTGCTGATGAGTTTTGTGCTAATGTCAGTTTGCCAGCCGGCTTTCTTTTAGTATAAAACTTAGTTGGCTTTTTTGTGGGTTTCAGAGGGTGCTGCTTTTTCTTTATTGAGAGTCAAGAGACTTTTAAGAGGCTGAATTATTTATTTTATTTGACTTATGAATGGAATACGGATTATCTGAGGCATTATTACAAAAGATTGTTGCTCTCTGATGTTATATAATAGCAATTAATCCCTAAGGTTTGTGTGAAGCTCAGTCTTAACATCTAGAAAGAATTTATCCTTAATATGCCTTGTGTTGGCTCTTCCTCAGACTTGCTATATTTGCCAGAGCAGAATCTTAACTTTTTGTTTACCTTATTTCTGGAAGCATCTCAAGTAACACCAGCAATGTTGTGTTGTGTTTTGTTTTATCTTTAGCTGACCAGTTTGACCCATTCACAGTCAATGCAGACAGTCCAACTCTTACCGGTCCTGACCTCTTTGGTGACTTTCTTAGTTCAAATGCACCAACTGTACCTGCTATGTTTCCTTCCACACACAGTGCACCGCCTCCTTCCTCTAGCACAGACTTCCTTAATTTGGGTAAGTGGATGTATCCCCTGCTTTCCTGCTTTCCTTCTCTCTTTCCTTTCCTTCCCTTTCTCTCCCCCCCCCCAAATCACATGGCCTGTTGAGTGAAACCTGATAACTTAGATTAGTTAAGTTGGATTAGTGTCAAACAAGCGTTGTGATGGCACTGCTATGGACAAGCCTTCCGTTGTCGATATAAACTTGTAACTCCCCATATAATCTGGGGAATGTTTTGCCAACTGATGTCTTCTTTTATCTTCAGACTCTTTTGGGGTGCAAAGGCAGAGCTACGTTGGGAAAATCATCCCAACGTATAATATTTTAAAATATAAAAAGGCACTCAAGACTCTGTCGTTTTGTCCAGTTAGCTCTAAGTGGGCAAAATCTCTTCTTTGCTATATATATATATATATATATATATATCCTCTACACACATGATACACACTCTCTGCCACATGACCGGTCAGGTGTAATATGAAGTTGGTGCCATCTTTAAGTAACAGTCATCATGGTTCTTGATATTCTGTTTTGTGTAACTTAGAAATACTGTCATTTTGCCTTAAAAACAGGAGTGGCCAACTTTTCCACAATCGTTGTGAAAAAGGGGGGAGGGGTTGGTAAGTGCTTCAGGAATCACAAAGGGTCCACTTTTGCTTAAGAGTGAAACTATGGAAGAACTAAAAACTTGTTATAAAGTTTTTTTATAGACCCATTTCTGAAGGCCTTTGCCTTCAGTCATCCTTAAGGGGCTTCTGATTGGTAGTTAGCTATGAAACTTCTCGATAGCCAATAAGATGATGGGAAAGATGGAGCGGTCTTGTTTTGAACACCACACTAGTGGCTTATATCTTTTCCAGCCTATTGCTTTTAGCGATCAGTTTCTTGTACTGTTACGGCTTGAAGCTGATGCCTACTCTTGAGCTAAACCAATCTGCTTGTGATATTCTGAAGAGCGACAAAAGTCTCCTGTAACTTTCTCTAATTTAAATGTGTCATGTTAGACATTAAGAATATAGTGGTGAGTTCTATAATAAAGAATTGTGTTGTGTTGGTGGCTCCTGAGCTGGAATCCAGATCTCTACCAGGACGATAGTGTATTTCATTGTCTGTGATTTTTTGTTTTCTCTCTCTTTCAAACAGCTAGTCAGAATTCTATGGATAGTGGGCATGTCTTCCCTCCCTCAAATGGTGTCTATTTCCTGCAAATTATTTTTTGCTTCTGAAAATCTTGGTTCTCTTCCACCTACCCCCCAGCCAACTAAAATTTTAATCATAGAATCGCTGAGTTGGAAGACACATTTCTAGGGCATTGATCCAACTCCCTTATTCAGTGCACGAATCAAAATTAAACTATCATCTCTATTCTGTATATTGTTTACATATATTAAGTGAAGAAGACTACACCACTTCCTTAGGTAACTGATTCCATTTCTTGACTGATCTTACTACATTGTCTTTTAATTTACAATCATTATTCCATGTCCTGCAAAATAGGACATTTTTATTCCATGCTGGTACAGAGAAATATTGTCTTGGCTACCTTCTGCATGATATCTCATAGGGCATTTGATGAATCTTGGAGCATTGCTTCCCATGTTCTCTTTTCAAGAGTTTATATTACCATTGCTCTCACTCTCTCCTTATCAGATCTAATTTCTGGTCCTCTTATCATTCCCATTGCCCTTCATTCCAATTTGTTTCAAACTTTTTAAAAATATGGGACATAGAATTAGATGTAACATCTGAGATGATATCTGACCAGCATGGAATTCTTCCATTTTTCAAAAACTTACGTTAATACAGCCTAAAACCCAATTTTCCCTGTTTGCAGCCACATTATATTGCTATATTGCTGTTAACGTAGGCTTGGGTTAAAACCATTTTAGGGATGTAAGAGGCAGTACGCAGAAAAATAATACAAGTGTGGATTATTTCTGTTAGACTGGATATCTAACCTATGAGAACCAGGGGTATACAAAGTATTAATTATACTCAGTAGCTCATTTGAGTTCAAATTCTCTGGAGTTTAAAAAGAAGACAGACTAAATGAATAACAAACAGCTCACTGTATTAAAATATAAATTTATTCTCAATGTTAAGTATCTAGAGAGTTACCTTCTTCATTTATTTGTAAAGAAAAGTAAGTGCTAAGAAGTAGGTGTAGACATCTGTGTTGGCTATGATTCTAAATCCTTTCTTCCCATGTTGGGAACAACACAATTATCTCTGATCTTTACCTAACTCAATGTTCCAGTGTGTTTATTTTCCAGAAAAGTGTGTTGTCCTTTTCATTCTAAAAAATTATTGAGGTTAAAAAAAACATACACGTCATAAGCAATGAACCATCTTTGTATTTATTGCTCATTTGCATAGATTGTCCAGAGAGGGCTGATAGAAAGATCTCTTCCTTTTTCTTGGCTAGTTCACAACGATCTGATGTATCTAAAAATATCTTGTGTATAAAAACATCCCGTTTCTATAATAGTACATAGGAGTAGCTTTCATTGGATGGGTGTCTGTTTAAATAGGCAGAAAAGCAAATACAGAAACTCTAATGCCCTTTTTGTATTAAGTCTGAACTGAGATGGCACCACATATGCAGTTGTTATTCAGGCTCCTCTCCTGATTAAATCTATAAATAACAGTTTGTAGAGTCTGGAAAAAGACCTCTCTTGCCGGCTTAATAGCACATCTGCTCCATGCTTTGGATAAAGATGCACAAAGCTTTTTAAAAATGATTGCGTCATCTGTTAGAGGGCTTTAGTAGGCTTGCTGTAAGACGGGTTGGACAGTGGCTTTTTGACCTCAGTGAAATCTTGTGTAACCAATATAATAATTTAAAGTTTTGTGGCTGTCTGTTTTTTCTTCTTCAACTATCCAATCTAACATGCACGTGATTTAAAAAGGAAATAAGAAAGAAATCACCCCCATTTTCTGTTAAAGTAGCAGGTGCCTTCTGCCTGGTTATTTACAGCAAATCTTTTAGTGTAACAGCCCAGAGGGTGGAAAAAAAGAATGAGCAATAAAGTCAAAATGTCCATTAAATTTAAATGGGCATTACATACCTGCATAAGTTGATGAATGGAGATTTTCCACTTGCAGAAAATGACAAATGAGAATACTATGCAGGAACAGAGGGATACATTGTATGAAAAGATTTCGGTCTGTTAATTTGTAACTGTTAAACTGAGGGTCTTATACAATCCTGGGTGTGTATCTAAACAACGTGTTGCAAAATATTTCACTTTAATGTTGAAATAACTTTCATAGTAACCTTGGACAGAAGCATATAAGGAAATAAAAATAGTCTTCAATGCAGTTGTCTTTTTCATGGAATGGATTAAGGAATGTATTCTTATCTTACTGTTGAAGCTGTCGTCAGGTTGACATAGGCTTCCATTAGTTAGATTTCTTGAACTAAACTCTTAAAATTGCCAGCAGACATAGCTGGAAATATTGGGAATGCTGGTCTATCGTATATCTAGTTCACCAACTTATGACTGTTTATCCTGTCTCTGACTTTGGCTCATTTAACATCTAGAGCAATTGACAATTGTGGTTTGTTGTCCGCCCCCAAATCCAATCTGTTCATTCTCAGAGTAAGCTAAGGCCTTCCAGACACGAAAACTCAGAATGGCAGTAGATCTGGCTTATGCTAAATTTGGAAGGTAAATTGAAAACACTAATCCAGCCCAACCAGAAAGCCATTTGCATTTTTAAAATGCAAATCAGTACTATTAAAAGTCAGAACTAAATGTTTGAGTGTTAAATTGAGAAAAGTGGAACATGCAGAGACCTCAACTTTGTTAGTTTAATTGACCTGAATAGGATGCTGGTAATTGTAGAACTGGAAAATTCATAATAAGATCCAGGAAGGACTTGCCTGTTTACCAGTAGAACAGTCGCAGTAGTAACCTCTTATACTGTAGTTATAGTTGTTTTATTGTGGATAACTTTGTGACACTGTAGTTGTTATACATGCTGATACAGAATAAAGCAGGTTTTTTAGTCCAATATATCCACCAACCACCAGATTGGGGTGGCTGCTTGGAATGAAGCTCAGGTGTGTAGATATAGATACAAATTCAAATCTGAAAAATGCAGTTTGAGTGTTAAATCGAGGCTTGGAATCGTTGCAGAACAGAAAGCAACTATAAAAGGAAAAGAGGCAGCTTAAGGTACTCTTTATGATTCGTCTAGATTAAAGTATAATTTGTAAGGTGCTGCCCAGAGTTTCAATCTCATGACTCTGAGCATCAAATAACAGTTAACTTACATAAAATCACAGTAATAGCACAATAAATGCAGATTGGCAACCAAGATAGATATTTCCTATGAGTAGAACAAAAGAAAGCTTTTTGGAAGCCAGACTAACATTGAACTGAAATTGTATAAGGAAATGAAACCTGATTGTATTTTTTTCCCCAAATGCTGGAAAATTATTTAAAACAAAAGAAGCCAGCCACACACCCACAAAAGTGTGTGTTTTTATTTGTATATTCAATGGGGCAGCTGTCTATTACTTGAGTTCAGGTGAGACTTTTTAGGAAGGTGGATGGAGAAGAGGCCAGAAGCAACAACACCATTTCCTACAAGTATCCTGCTATTCCTAAGTATTACATGATTCAAAGTGTGCAGCTATAGCCAAATTCAGATCTATAGGTAATCCTCAACTTCTGACCATATGTTTAGTTGTATATTTAATTACAGCACTGAAAAAAGTCACCTACTACCAGTTCTCACTATTACAACTGTCACAATGCCCTATGGTCATTTAGATTGCTACTCTTAGGTCCCTTCATAGTGGCCAGTCCCATGTGGCTTCCTGTTTTACTGAGGTGATGAGAGAAATTAAGCAATTGAAAAATGCCAAGAAGGAGGGTGGTATAAAACCAAAAGTTGGTGCAACTGAGAACTAGAAGGAATCTATATTCAAACTTACATTATGGCAATAAGAGCCTTGTAAGTTTGCTGGTAGCTTTAATTTTACAAATCAATATGCTTGACCTGCAATATATTCCCAGAAGTATTCACTTCTTTAAAAAGTGTATATATTTATATTTTTTAAAAAAATTAGAAGGCTTTCAATTGCAGACTGAATCTGTGATCCTTAAATGAGACAATTGTGTATATTGAACTTGGGTGCAAAGCTGTTGTTTCTGTCACTGATTAATGAAGCTCTTTTCATTCTCAATTATATTGTTCTATATCAGCGTTCCCCAACTGTTTCAGCTCGGTGGACCGGCAAAGATGATGGCAGCAGGGTGGGTGGATGGAGAGGGGATTGTTTCATGCAAATGTGTGTGCTGCTTTCACAAATGCAGCTGCACACACACCAGAGGTGGTATTCAGCAGGTTCTAACCGGTTCTGGAGAACCAGTAGCGGAAATTTTGAGTAGTTCGGAGAACGGGCAAATGCCACTTCTGACTGGAGATTTTACAGTATCCTTTCCCTGCCATGCTCACCAAGCCATGCCCACAGAATCGGTAGTAAAATTATTTGAATCCCACCACTGACACACACACACACTCACCCACCACTTCCACAGCCTGACTCTGAATGGGCTGTGACCCAGCGAAGGGCTGCAGACTAGGGGTTGTGGACCCCTGTTTTATACGACTGAGATGATGTCCTCTTTGGTCTGTTTAATTGAGTGTCTGTTCATATGCAAGAAGTTAGATTTTCAAAGCAATGCATTTGTGAACCTGCCTGTTTGACTTGGAAAAGTTTTTAGCAAAGATCTTGACAGTGAAATGTCTAAAAAGAGAGGAGGCCCTGTGATCTGTAGAAGGGGCTTAAGGAGTCAAAAGATGATAGTGATTTAATGCAAGCCGGCAACTCTGCAATTGAAGTCGGATGACTTTTCTAGCTAATTAAGAGATGTTAAACATGGATCTGAGGCAAGCTTAAATCTGATGTCATGCCAAACCTGTATCTTATTTTGAGGAAATCTCGACTGCCATCTTTAGTTACAGAATTAAAGGAGAGTGCAGAAGACACCTATTTGTACAGTAGCAACTAAAAGTTTGACAGTTGAGGCTAATAATATAGACATAATGGCTGGTGTTTTGTAGAATCTGATACCTGCCTGTGTTAACAACAAACATCAGTTCAGTTATTTATACTTTTATTTATGTTTTTGAGTCAGTTTTGACTCCTGGTTTTTGACCCCTCCTGGACAAGTTCCTTCAATTTTCTTGGCAAAGTTTTTCTGAATTGGCTTCCTAGGGGTGAGAGAGAGTAACTGGCTCAGGGTCACCCAATTGGCTTTGGGTCTAAGGCAGGACTAGAACTCAGTCTCCCAGTTTCTAGCTTAATGCCTTAACCACTTCACCAAACTGGCTGTACATCTTTTACAAGCTTTATAAAACATTTTTAAATTCATATTTATATCCCGCCCTTCTCCGGAGACTCAGGGCTTACAATTTTGGGATACAACCCAATGCGCTCAGCAATAGCCTTCCTTCCATTGTATATGCCTGCTTATTACTAAGCGGCATTTTTACAAAGCCAGCTTATTGTCCCCAACAATCTTGGGTCCTCTGTTGACCTACCCCGAGAGGATGGAAGGCTGAGTCAACCTTGAGCCTGGTGGGATTCGAGCCTGCAATAATTACAGGCAGCTAGAACTAAGTGCTAGGCTATTAACAGCCTGCACCACCAAGGCTCTGAGTTATGCTAGTTTAGCAGACATTTTAACCATTATTGTGAGCAGGAGTTTTCATATATTAAACATTTGGATTCTATGCAGGATGCTTCAGTTGACAAATCCATTATACTGAGATTGCACAGTAATCTTTATGACTGCGGAGCACTTCAAATTCGCTTTCCAAAAAGTGATTTAATCCCAGAAAAAAAAATACAGCTGTTTTGTTGCAGACCAAGTGCTCATTTTGCTTGGTGTGTTCCAAAGCAACTTTCGGGGATCAAAACTGAAACTCTGCACTCTCCAAATCATCATTTAAAAAAACAACAATGGAGTGAGGGCAGTGCAGTTCTCAATATCTCATAATATGTAATGTCCATCTTTCCCCATGAAATACGATTTTCTGCTCTTGGTGTGACTGCTAAGTACTACCCTTGTAAGACCCAGTGTGGACCCAGTTGTACTGAACACCATTTGATTCCCTCTGCCCTGCTCTCTTCCAGTTCCTCAAGTGAAGGATTGAGAGCTCTTGTTCCCAGCCATAATTATGGCAAAGAAATAAGTTGAAGAAACCTAGTATTGAGTGTGCCATAGGAACCCTATGACAATGTCTACTTTCTTGTTGAAACTTTTCCGTCTTGGTATACATATTCCAGATTTGCAGGACTTCTGGAAATCGTAGTTAAACCCACTTGGGGAGGGTGTATGTGTGGTGTGCACACAGGATAAGCATGGGCTAGGCAGTGTTTATGTGATGATAAGGCTCCGCAGTTGCCTTAACAAAACTTTTCTTCTGGTAATGTGGGAATGTTTAAGCTCCTTATCAAAAATAATTTGATAAGATATTCTATGGTTTCAAATATTCAGATAGACGTTTCAACTGGTAACATCAAGGAGCTCATGCCTACATTGCTATTTTAATACCTACTCAGAAATGAACCAAAAAACCCTTTCTTTGACATTCAGAAAACTTTTATGAGAAAACCATGGCTTTTTAGAATGCAGACCAAAAAAACCCCATAACTATGGACGGCACTCTACAAAATCATGATTTCATACACAGGAAGGCAAGCTAGCTATTTTGGACTAATCTCACCATTAGCTGGATGATTATAGAGTGTATGTATCGCACCAGATTGTCCACTTCTAATTTAATATTCCTATACCAAAAATAGCACAATTGAATAGCACTGTTAACATTTATTAGCATAACTGCTAAAGTGGTACTACAATTTGTTTTAATATGCAGTAAACATCCTGATTAGGGTTAGCAACATCCTAAATCCCATTGAAGACCTAGCTGCAGTGCTTATTTATTTATTTTAACATGCAGCAGACCTTTTTGGGACATTATAAATAGCAAAAGCTTTTGAATACTCATTGGCATGGCTAATTAGTGTTTTGATAAAATCCAACACAACGGGATTTTTTTTTTTAAAGCCAGCCATAGATGAACATATAAAGGAATACCGGAGTCAATGTGTAACTGCTTGTCAATTCCCGTATCTACAGTACAGGTAGTCCTCAACTTACTGAGCCCAAAATTTATGTTGTTAAAGTGAGAATTTTGTTAAGTGATTTTTGCCCCATTTTATGATTTTTCTTGCCACACTTGTTAAGTGAATCTGGTTCCCCCATTGACTTTGCCTGTCAGAAGGTCACAAAAGGTGATCGCATAACTCCGGGACACTGCCACCGTCAAAAATGTGAGTCAGTTGTGGTGCTGGTACTGACCTATAAAGCCCTACATGGCTTAGGACCAGGGTATTTGTGGGAAACCCTGCTGCCAGCAACGACTTCCCAACGCCCCGTGTGCTCCCATAGACAGGGCCTCCTTGGTGTGCCATCGGCCATACAATGTCGGCTGGCGACCCCTAGGGGCAGGGCCTTCTCGGTGGGAGCACCCACCCTGTGGAATCAGCTGCCCCTGGAGCTTCAGGTGGCCCCTGACTTTCAATCCTTCCACCGTGGCCTGAAAACATGGCTCTTCCAGCTTGCCGACCTGGACTGATGAAGGGGATGGGGTTTTAGTGACAGTTTTATCAATTTTAATTGGTTTATTTGGGATTTTGGTTTAATTGTTTTTTAATATTTGTATTGTATCTTTTTATCATTGTGAGCTGCCCTGAGTCCTTCGGGAGATAGGGCGGCATAGAAATCCCATAATAAAATAAATAAATAAAAATAAAGCATCCAAATGTAAATCCCATCGCCATGGGGATGCTACAAAGAGTCATAAGTGTGGAAAACAGGTCCTAAGTCACTTTTTTCAGCGATGCTGCAACTTCAAACGTCACTAAATGAACTGTTGTAAGTTGAGGATTACCTGCCCAGTTTCTAAAGCACAATCTTCTGCTAGAGTAGTGTTTCTCAACTTTAGCAGCTTTAAGATGTGTGGATTTCAACTCCCAGAATTCTGGGGGATTCTGGATGGAGAATAATGGGAATTGAAGTCTACACTTCCTGAAGTGGCTAAGATTGAGAAACGCTCCATTGGAATGCTAGCAAGGCATGACTTCCTTATTTTCAGGGTTGCTGTTTTAATAACGAAAGAATTCTGCTAGATCAGGGATCAGTCTAATAAAGTGGCACATCGTCATATTTCTCCTGGATGCTTACAAGCACTATATGAAGACACATGCCTAGCTCCTTTTGTGTTTGTTGTTTGTTCCCTATCCTATTCCTGTTCATGCTTCTTTATTCATAATTCACTCTCCTGTTTGATGCAGCAGTTAATACCAGTTTGGGAACTTTTGGAGGCAAGCCGATAGTATATGTGCTTTGGGATGGGGGAGAATCAGGGCTTCATGTCCTCATTCAGAGATGACGTTTTGCTGCATGGCCTTTGGGGGAACCCAGCTAATCCTTTCCTCCATGCATGCCTTCACCAGGAATCAGATGTCGTTAGAAAAAGTTAGCAATTGCTGCTCACGGATATGAGATTTTAACCCTTCCAGACAGTGAAAATATTGGGGGAGTTTTTCCTTTCTCAGCACCAGTACTGATAGATGGACAGCAACAGTGCCAGTTGAGTTCAAATCTAAAGGAGAAAAATCTAATGTCCTAACTGTATTTTCATAGTAATTGCAATAGCACTTAGACTTATATGGTGCTTTATAGGACGCTCTAAGCGGTTTACAGAGTCAGCATATTGCGCTTATGGGTCCTCATTTTACTGACCTTGGAAGGATGGAAGGCTGAGTCAACATTGAGCGGGTCAATTTGAACTGCCGGCAGTCGGCAGAATTAGTCTGCAGTAATAATAACTTGGAGTGGTGCGATGGCCCAGCGGTGGAGCTCTCACCTCACAATCAGCAGGCTGTTGAGTTGAATCCTAGGTAGAGGCAGATATGTGGGAATTCAATAACCAGTCATTTCAGTGTCCAAAGATGTCTGACCACATATGTGGCGTTTATTACTTTTATACCGTTTTTACAAGCAAGAAAGAGTAACACAGATACAGCATTTGGATTGGAGAATAGATCCCACATGGCTGAAACCTCTCAACCACATTTGGTACAACCTCCCAACCAATCCTTAATACTAGTGGTGATGTTAGTAAATGAGATCACCTATAAGTCTGGAAAGTTTGGGACTTTCCACCTTCACCAAGGTAGGGAATGAGATCATGCAAGTAACCAAGAGGCCCCCATAGCTAAACTGCAGTTTGCTGCTAGCATCTAGTGCCATCCATAGGATCCCAGTGGCTACTACACAGATATTTCTCTCTCTGGGCATAGTGAGAATATATCTGAACAAAACTCCTCATTGGCAACAGGAAGGGCATCTGGCCACTAAACACTCCGCTAGCTCCATTCAGTTGCCCAGACTCCACCCCACAAGGGATTATGAAGGGTTAAAAGAAGATGATGAATGCATTTTAACCACTGCACCAGCTCTTGATCTGCAGGGTGTTAAAGTTTATACAATTTTGCGCATGCCTTTACCCTAACGTATGGATTCTGATTTATGTCCTTTTAGGCGATTTGGCCCCAGAGCCACCTAAAATAACTTCCTCAGCAAGCCAGCCAGACCTTTTAGGTGGCTGGGATTCTTGGACTGACAGCACTGTCCCCACAGCGCCTAAGAAATCAACTTTGGAAGGTATGGTATGAGGCTGTCGCTTGCATTTTCAGCCGCTTAAAAGCAAGTAGGCAAAGCTAATAACAGAGTGAGATAGCGCTGCGAGACCTGACAGCTTTATAACGCAGTGGCGTTAAAATATATCCGCAAGAAACCCTTGGCTATATGGCCAGTTTGGCTTTTGTTTTCGAAAAGCAATAGCAAAAGGCAGCAAGGTTTAACATTTGCAATTGCTAACATGCCATTCTGCTCCAATTTGTAGAATATGTTCAGCCCTAAATGATGGTTGCGTAATAAAGGAGAATTGGCAACAGCCTTTAGAGTTGTATATGTTTTAGAACTGAAAATGAAACTTCATTATATGTGGATGGGGAAAATTTCAGGCATAAGCAGTCAGGGTCAATTGGCTATCTTGGTCCATATCTTACACCCTGCCAAGTTTGCTTTCTGGCACTTTTTCTCATTGTGGTCTTAATAGAAGATGGGGTTTTTTTTGGGTGGGTGGTGGGCGAAAACTGCTGCTGCAATTTCAAGATAAAACAAGCAGCATGCAGGAAAAACAAAGATGAAGCATGACATCTTATTTTGGTCATGAAGGGAAATTAGAGTGAAATGAATCGAACAGTAGAATATCATGCATAGTCAATAAAGGATGTTGATTTCTACAGCTTCCTTACCTGCATCATAAAAAGAACGAACTGAGCAATCGTCCTTGTGAAGCACCTCCGTTAATCCCTCGATGTAAGGAAGCAAATTAATCCAATGTGCCAATCGGATTTGTTCAATGTCAATCAAACCTTACACAAGCAATGTTCTTTCAGAACTGAGGTGCTTTACTCTCTGGCTTGTCTTTTCCCTTCCCCTGGGTTATTAAAACATGGTTGATTTTCGCCAATAATATCAATTTGCTATCAGAATTGCTTCTACAGCAATCATGGATTAATGGATCTCATAATATTACAGAGGGTCTCTGCTTCTGGATGCTACAGGGGGATTTGGGGAATTGTAGTCTTTTCACAAAAATGAATCCTGATAACAATCCTGGTCTTGTTATTCTTTTTTATGCAAAGAATTGGGACACACGGAAATAAATGTACATTAACTTTCCGAATTAAAACCTTCACTCACACACACATACACGCATCTCTATGTACCAGTTTCAGCTGAGATTACATTTAAGTTCCCTAAGGTTGAAGATGGCACAGCTATTGTTCATGCTGTCCAAGGGATTGCTTGCAGGACAGCAGTTTCCATACACTTACTAACTTCCAACAAGATTTGGCCAATACTACCACAATACTTTTCTCATTTATTTACATGTGGGAGCTATCTGTTGGGAATACTGTGTCTTGTTTTGATTACCTTGTTCTGTCTTTATAAAAAAACCTTCATTCTGATGCTTTCTGACATGCTACCATCTACTAGAAAGGTTCTTCTGGTTTTGGGGCTGAGCTTGTCGATCAGAAAGGCTGGCAGTTCAGCAGTTTGAATCCCTAGCACTGCGTAACTGAGTGAGCTCCCGTTATTTGTCCCAGATTCTGCCACCCTAGCAGTTCGAAAGCGTGTAAAAATGCAAGTAGAAAAATAGGGACCCCTTTGGTGGGAAGGTAACAGCGTTCTGTGCACCTTCGGCGTTTAGTCATGCCAGCCACATGACCACGGAGACGTCTTCGGACAGCGCTGGCTCTTCAGCTTTGTAATGGAGATGAGCACCGCCCCCTAGAGCCGGAAATGACTAGCATGTATGTGTGAGGGGAACCTTTACCTTTACCTTGAGTGGGTATCACATACTTTATCTCTCTTACTGACCACTTTGTACATTTCCACAAAATCATAGCACAAGTCAGTCTCTCTCTCCTCTCTCTCTCTCTCTCTCTCTCTCCCTCTCCCTCTCCCTCTCCCTCCCCCCTCCCTCCCTCTCCCCCCCTTCTCTCTCTGCATGCTTGTTTGTATACTAAGTATCCACCAATATATTCAATCTGATAACTGCCTATTAACACAGATTGCAATAATGGCAACAATCCAACATACTTACAGACTGGGGGGAAGCTATGAAAAAGCCAAGTGAACGCTGGCTGCGGTTGGAAAAGGTATCAAACAGGCCCCCAAATGAATAGTTGCTGTTAAAAATAATAATAAAAAGTGTTTGCATTTACTACCACACAGCTCCAGCTTTCACAACAGGAGGGCCAGCGAGTGGCTCCTTGGGTCATTCCTCCAATCAAGCAAAATCACAGAACCTTGATCCTTTTGCTGACCTTGCAAACTTGAGGAGTGGCCTTCCAGGTAAGCGTTGGTATAAAACTAATGAAAGGCCATCGTCATTAACTCACCACTCATTTTTATTTTAAGGGTACTTTTTCCATTTGACTTCAGTCACCTGCCGCTTCAGGGAGTTCAGTCCTCCCCCAGCTGCTACGGTTTGTAGCCTTCAGTTGGATTCTCTTCCAGAGGAGTTTCCCCCGGCTCTGTGAAACAGTTTGGTGCTGTTGTTTTTCATCTTAGCTGCTCCTTTGAGGCCCATCTTTGCCCTTTAATTTCAAAAAATAAAAATAAAAATATGGAGAGCTGAGTCTGGCCCACCTTTTGAACTTGGAATCCGTGCGGAAGGTTTGGAGAAGGTCAGTCTGACAGACCAGTGGGACAGACTTGAAATTGAGTTTGAAGAGAGAGCAGCCTGACCTGTGTCATTGTGGCTGCTTGACAGGTGAACTGAGCATTTTGAAAAGCAATTGGTTGAAAGCCCTCCGGAGTCCTCTGTCAAACGATGCAGGCTGACTTACGTCAGGAGTCAGCATGGTAACGTTCTCTAAAAAGGCCACAAAACCAACGGCATGCAGGTAGTCCTCAACTGACCACCACGGTTTTACAAAATGTATGTTGCTAAGCAAGACATGAGTTTTGCCCCATTTTACGGCCTTTCTCACCACAGCTGCTAAGTGAATCACAGCAGTTAAGTTAGTCACACGGTTGTTAAGTGAACCTGGTTTCCCCATTGACTTTGCTTGCCAGAAGGTCACCAGAGGGGATCACGTGGACATTGCAACCGTCATAAATGTGGGCCAGTTGCCAAGCGTCTGAATTATGATCATGTGATCATGAGGATGCTGCAACAGTTCGTAAGTGTGAAAAACGGTCATAACATAAGTCGCTTTTTGCAGTGCCGTTGTAACTTTGAGCGGTCGCTAAATAAACTGTTGTAAGTCAAGGACTACTCGCCACTGAGGTCCCCAGAACAAGGTCTTTCTCGTCCTTGTTCATATTTCAGGAAAATTTTGGAACACGTCCAGCGGATCTCAAGGAGATATAAAGAGAGTTGTTTCTCCAAATAACTCTGACAGTCGGAAGAATTGGGGCTGGATTATTAGATGAGCAATTCCTGCACAGAAAGCCTTTCTTGTGTGTGTGCACCGTTTAATTTAATCTTTACTTACTAGTTATTACATCTGTATCCTGCCAGCTCAGCACAGGACTCCTGATGGTTTCGTTATTAGACTGTTGTTCTCTTTCTGCAACTCTGCATTTTTCTTTTCTTAAAAAAAGTAATAAAAATATAATACTATTATTCCATGAGGGTGGGTGACTGCCATTTTTCAGGTGTTTTGAATAGCAGCTCTCACATTCCTTTACCATTGGCCATGTGGGCTGAGGCTGATGAAGCTATAGTCCAAAAATTGGAAGGAAACCATATTGGCTACCCCTAATTCTAAATATGCTGTCTAAATACCGTGTTACCCTGAAAATAAGACCTACCCCGAAAGTAAGACCTAGCACTATTTTCTAAACCTGCCCTAATATAAGACCTACCCCGAAAATAAGACCTAGTGTAAATCTCCAGTTCCAGGAAGACTTTTCAGGGAGCAACCATGCACCCGCGAAACACCCGCCCCCTACACACTCACACCCACTATTTGGCACCATAAATATATAAGACCTATCCTGAAAATAAGACCTAGTGTGTTTTTGGGAGCCAAAAAATATATAAGACAGTGTCTTATTTTTTGGGAAACACGGTATGTACAGGTGCAACCCTCACTTACAAAAATCTGATGCCGATGATAAGTCATCCTTCATTTTGAAAAATAAATGTTCTTTATTCTTTTGTATTCAGGCAACTTAACAAATATGTCCATGCATTTTGGGCACGATTTTGTTCAATTTCTTGTTGGGATGGTTGGTGGTATTGGAGGTTGTATTCACAAGCAGGTGTGATGTCAGTAGCTTCTCCCAGTTTGAACTCCTCTGTTTTCCCTTCCCTCTCACAGAAAGAAAGTTTATATGCTTTCTGCCATTTAACTTAGGTTGAAAGATCAGCACTAAGAGTTACTGCAAGCCTTTACATTGTGTCTGTCCAGACTAGCTTAGACCACAGGTAGTCCTTGACCTGCAACCACTCATTTAGTAATTCTTTGAAGCTACAACAGGACTGGGGGAAAAAAAAGCTGTTGTGACTGTTTTTCACACTTATGACCATTACAGTATCCTCATAGTCACATCTTCAAAATGTGGACGCTTTGCAACTGGTTCATATTTACGACGGCTGCAGTGTCCCAGGGTCATCTAATCCCTGTGATGATCTTTTGACAGGCAATGTCAATGGGAAAGCCACTTAACAGCTGTGTGACTAACTTAACAATTGCAGGAGTTCATTTAGCAATTGCAACAAGAAAGGTCATAAAATGGGGCAAAACAACTGTCTCAGCAGTATAAATTTTGGGCTCAGTCATGATCGTAAGTTGAGGATTACCTGTATAGCATATCTTTATATAGCACATTTTTTGACCTATAAAGCCCTTCATGGCTTAGGACAAGGATACTTATGGGAGACCCTGCTACCAGCGACTATTTATTTCTCCAACGCACTGTACGCTCTCACGGACAGGGCCTCCTTGGGGTCCTGTCAGCCAGACAATGTCAGCTGGTGACCCGCAGGGGTAGGGCCTTCTCTGTGGGAGCACCCACCCTTTGGAACCAACTGCCCCTGGAGCTCCGGGTGGCCCCTGATCTCCGCTCCTTCCGCTGGGGCCTAAAAACATGGTTATTCCAACTTACTGACCTGGACTGAGGATGGACTATATGGGGAATTTTTAGAATTGTTTTAATGTTTTAATTATATTTTGGGTTTCTGAGATTTGATCTTCTTTTGACTGTATATTTATATTGTTTTACTGTACGCCGCCCCGAGTCCTTGGGGAGATGGAGCGGCTTAGAAATCCAATAAATAAATAAATAATAAATATCAGTACAGTGCAGTCACTGATATTTGCAATTTGGATTATTGAAAGATCCTGCCACCCTTTTTACTAATGATTTTGGCTTGGGGTGCTGCTTGTTGAATTACATTTAAGAACACCCTTCTTACCACCAATGTTGCAATAGGATTGCTCTTGGAAAAGTTTGACTTCTGACTCAAGCATACTTTAGTTCATTAAAGTGTCCAATTGTTTCTTATCTAGGAGCATCTAGTGGAGGATTCTCAGCTGGCAGTTTTGCAGCCAAGTCAGCTCAAAAATCAGCGGGGACTCAGTGGCAAACAACAAAGCCACAAACCACCAGCACTTCATGGCAACCTTCACCCCAGCCCAAACCTCCGGAACAAGCCAAGTTGGGCACACAACCCAAACCCAACTACACTGTGAACTTTAGTGTAATCGGAGGGCGGGAGGAGAGAGGTATCCGAGCCCCTGGCTTTGGTGAGTACGTGACATCAGACTTGCATTGGCCTGTAATGGTTTACTGTACACATTTTCAATGACAGCAATCCCCATTAACTTTAAGGGGATAGGTTTTTCTGACTATCCAGCTTAGACAGCACAGTTAAATTCCTGATTTCAAGAATTTTTTTAGGTCGTTCACATAGTCAAAATGAAGTATCCCTTGAAATAGAGCGTACCCACTTCCAAATTTCTCCATTTCCTCACTCTCTTTTTAATTGACACAAGAGAGGGCAGCCCCTACTATAGGGCTGAATGTGATCTGCTTGGCCTCCACACCAGGGCAAGTTTGCTCCATGCTTCTGTATGGTAAAATGGAAGTGGGTGGATGTGACAACTTTTTATATTTTTTTAATGCCTCTCCCCCCCCCCACTCTGTGTGTGTGTCTGTGTGTGTAATGAGTTGTCTGTACAGATGCTGATATCATATTTTGTGTTTCTATTATGCTGTTGTGAGCTGCTCTAAGTTGTTCTGGATTTGGAAGTTAAATCTAATTAAATAAATAATCTGATTGACTGTACACGGTGGGCTGGGAGTTATGTCCATGCCCAGGAAGGCAATTCTAGCACAATCAAATTGATTTATGTAGCTCTCCAGCTTTCACAATTTAAGGAGTGTGCATCTAAATTTATGAACATTCCTTCCTTTTTCTTTTCATTAAAAATGCCTGTATTTAAGCAGTTGGAAAGGGCTCTTATGTTTGTCCAGGAAACTGGTGAGTTGGGGGTAAATAATTGCCGTACAGAACTTCATTTAAAGAAAGTATAAGGGATAATCTTCATCTCCATTATCTTGGGCGGAGGTAATGCCAGGAGTGCAGATGCATATAGAGTCTTTCCTGACCAGTAGATTGAAACTTTTTTCTTTGGCTGGGAACTCTTCCATCACCCTTCACCCTTGCTCAGCATTGGAGAGGGTTGCTGAGAGTTGTAATTCAACAATACCCGGAGTACTGTAGGTTGTTTATTCCTGCTCTAACAGAGAACCAAGGAGCTCTTCAATTCAGAGCACATCTTCTATAATGGTTGATCCAAGGCCACCTAATCATTCTCTGAATATAATAAAGGGTTGAATCTTGCCACTAATTGCACCAATTTATAGATCTCTTACACTGCCTATGTGAGAGACGTAGACCAGGGGTGTCAAACTCGCGTCGTCATGGCGTCGTCACGTGACATATCGTGGCTTTTCTCCCCTTCGCTAAACCCGTGCATGGGTGTGGCCAGCGCATGACATATACAGGCCACGGGTCGCGAGTTTGACAGCCCTGGTGTAGACTGAGAGAAGAAAACGAATAGGAATGTTTACTTACCTCATGCTACCTAATCATTGTGTGGCTATGATGAAATTCTTGAACCAAGATTTCCTCAGATCTCACCATTAATTTCTGGGCTGTGTTGAGATTCGTAACTGGAAACATGTAAATAACAATTAAACTGATTGAATTGGCTTGTAACATCTAGTGGTCTTATAAGGAAGATAGCAGTCTAGTAAGCCATCGGTTTTTCCCTTAGTCTGCATCAAGGGAACACACTAATTCAGGAATAATCCCTGTTGAAAAAAGCTGGATTTGTTTCTGAGCAAGGAGATGTAAGAGTTTCCTAAAAGGTAGTGGCTCAGCAATGACCAACACGAGTAATGGATAACAAATCTGTCATTTCTGTGTAAATTTTCTATCAAGGGAAAATGCCTAGCTTCTTTTTTCTTCTTTGCCAGGACACAAACCCAAAGTTTCAGAAAATGATTTTGAAGACCTTTTGTCAAATCAAGGCTTTTCAGCAAAGTTTGACAGAAAAGGACCCAAAACCATTGCTGAGATGAGAAAGCAAGAACTATCTAAAGATATGGACCCTCTAAAATTAAAGGTTTGTAACATTTATGCTGAACATTTCGCCTTGCTTCAGATTCTTGCTGTGTTTTTGACCAAGAACTGGGTTGTACTCAGTGCAAAAAGAATTTGCAATAGAAGAGGCAAGGCTACAAAACAAAGTGCAATAGGAAGGAAGGTGAATGCCTTGGTGGGCATAAATAAGAGATCTCAGGTTCTGTTTTTGGCATTTTCAGTTAAAAGGAAGTCAAGTAGCAGAGCCAGAAAAGATCCCGAAAAGCATCCTTATCAATGTCAGGAATATCTATTGCGAGACAAGGGACTGAGAGTGTAACCTGTCGAGGATTTGCACAGTTGGGGTTGATAGCCAATAGGTGCATTGATAGGAAAAACAAATGTGTAAAAGCTTCTGTATATTAAGAAGTGGTGAACTTAAGCGGAGATTAGCTCAGTGCTAAGCAGAAACAGTTGTGAACTCATCACGAGCAAAGTAGGTCAGTGGCTGTTAGAAAGAGTGTATTAAATGTCATTACATACGGACATTGTCAGATAACAAATATTGCTTTGGGTAGCAATAAAAAG
Source organism: Naja naja (assembly GCA_009733165.1). Taxonomy (NCBI): domain Eukaryota; kingdom Metazoa; phylum Chordata; class Lepidosauria; order Squamata; family Elapidae; genus Naja; species Naja naja. Next base: position 205,361,306 of record CM019149.1, read on the forward strand.
AAACATATTGTGTCAATTAAATGTTGTGCAGTATTTGGCTCATGTGAATTCCCATTCCTTCCCTTTTCCCTTTTCCAGCTTCTAGACTGGATTGATGGAAAAGAGAGGAATATAAGAGCGTTATTATCTACTCTTCACACTGTGCTTTGGGAAGGTGAAACCAAATGGAAGTCAGTTGGGATGGCAGACCTGGTTACCCCTGACCAGGTCAAAAAGTACTATAGAAAAGCAGTGCTTGTCGTTCATCCAGATAAGGTGAGTGCTTGGTAAATAGTCACAAACAGATACAGGAAAATTATTCACACGGATGCTAATTGCAGGTAGACCTTCGCTTACAACTGGTTGTTTAATGGCCCTCTTCAAAAAAGGTACCAATGACTTGTTTTTGAATTATGACTACCAGCCTCCCCCCCCCAAATATTTTTTTTATTTTTATTTTATTAGACTTGTATGCAGCCCTCTCTCCTAAGGACTCAGGAACAGTAAAACCCAGTACAAATTACAATAAAAACCATTAAAAAATACAAGCCTAATCACAATTATACAAAATTTAAAATTAATTAAAACAAATACTAAAAACCAACCTGCACCCCCAAGGTCAGTCCAGACCGGCCTGTTGGAACAGCCAGGTCTTCAGGTCCCGGCGGAAGGAGCGGAGATCGGGGGCCAAGCGGAGGTCCACAGGGAGTTGATTCCAAAGGGTGGGTGCTCCCATACTGCTGTTGTCAGAAGTTAAACTTAAACATACTGCTGTTGTCAGAAGTTAAACTGCATCACACTGTCTGCTAACTATCCTTGCTTTGGGTGTGCAGTATTTAAAAACAAGCAGTTTGCTGCCACAGAAACAATACATAGGGGATCGTGGAAGTGCTTCGTCAAATCTTCCTAGTTTATGGAATATGCATAAAGATAGGCAAGTTGCTGTCACCTTTCTTGTGGTAGTTGCTTCAGGGAACAAGGTGTTTGATTATAAGTAGGCCTCAATTTAAGAACCTTAAGAGAACCTGCCCATTCGAACCTTCCCAACCCAGATGTAAATGCCAGTTTTTGGCAAAAACGCCATGTAGGTGGGCTAGTTGCCAAGGGCCCAAAATGTGGTCGGTGGGGGGGCAACTGAGCCTTGGTAGTGCAGGCTATTAAACACCTAGCACTTAGTTCCAGCTGCCTGCAATTAGTGCAGGCTCGAATCCCACCAGGCTCAAGGTTGACTCAGCCTTCCATCCTCTCGGGGTAGGTAAACTGAGGACCCAAGATTGTTGGGGGCAATAAGCTGACTTTGTAAAAATGCTGCTTAGTAATAAGCAGGCATATACAATGGAATGAAGGCTATTGCTGAGCACATTGAATTGTGCTCCAAACATTGTAAGCTGCCCTGAGTTTCCGGAGAAGGGCGGTATATAAATATGAATTTAAAAAAAACTGTCAGAACTTTGGAACTGGACCAAGTAACTTTGGGAGGGGTGTCTGTCTTTACTTCAAGGAGTACATGTTGACTGTAAGAAAGTCAAGGACTACAGTACCTGCTGACTGTTTCTGGAACAGGAAGGGGAAATCATTCAGATAGTTTGTCCTCAGTGGCATGTGGTTCCATCTTGACATCTGAACTCAAAACCATTCTTCTTCTTCTCCAATGGGCAATTGGTTGATCATGTCCCGCCGAGGAAAAAAACCCAGTTCAGAGCTCATTCAGTGCACTTATCCTTCTTTGAAAAAAATAAGAGTTGTGAATATAGAAACTCAGTGTGCAGATAGTAATATTGCTGCGGATTTCTTCTTAACTCCAGAAATGAAGCCTGATTGCTTGTGTTGGAAGTTAAGTTTGTTTGCTTTTGCAGTTGAACAGTTGCACTGTAGTTCAGTTGTTTGTTGTTTGTTTGTTTACAGGCTACGGGGCAGCCTTATGAGCACTATGCCAAAATGATCTTCATGGAGCTGAACGACGCGTGGTCAGAATTTGAAAACCAAGGCTCAAAATCCCTTTTTTAACAGAAAGTCCCTCTCGCAAGGGAATTGATTTCAAAATGCATTGGCAGCAAAACTGAATCTCGAGTGCTGTAGTGTAACCTCCTTAGTTGGAGGAGGGAGGCAAAACAACTTTCCCTGTTCTTGCACAATTTAAAACTGCACACGCAGCCACACAAGTGTGTATTGTAGGAGATAAAATGTGAAACTTCGCAAAGATGGCATTCCCATCAGTGCTGGGAAGTTTGTGTGGTGGAAGTGGCAAGTTTCAGGCTATGTTAGAGAAGGTTGAATGCACCAGTAATTCTAATAATGGCTGCTGGCGTGAGCAAAATTTTGCTAGTGGGAACATCATCTGTTTCGAATCTTGATTTTTTTTTTAATTGTCCATTTGAAAAACACAAAACCTCAATTTGCATTTCTGTTTTATTTCCCGTGTAGTGTTTGTGACCATCCACCCCCTTTTGTTCCTTGTTTGCCTTATTTAAGTGCTTTTGTTACCCTATAGTCTGTGAGTTCACTCGACATCATTTTTTTCTCGTTTCTGTTAGAGGTGTACATTTTTCTCCTGTATTTTATGTAATCCTTCCAACGATCATTCTGTAAATAATTAAAATAGTTTTCTGACAACACCTGTGTTCCTTACACTGCATCAACAGTTACTTAGCCAAAAGCTGTTCCAATTGGAGAAAGAAGTTGGCTTGGGCGAATCTTGCATTTGTACTACTTCCTTTTTAAAAAAACAAACAAACTTGTAAACTATAAACAAAGACGCAGAGCTCAAGGGCTGGGTAGTCTTGCCTCATTTATAATATTGTTGGAAGCAAGATAGTTAATGTTAAGGTGTTCAACCAGAAAGATAGTGCTTGTGACTTCTCCCTCTTGGCTGCACTGGTGATCGACACGCAATTTGCAGGCAGGTTGACACATGCACAGATGGAAACAGAAGTCCATTCGGTTACTGTTTTGGTTTGCATTGGATGAAATTGCATAAACGTTGCCTCTTTAATGGCCATTTTGAAGGAGTTTGCATACTTTTGCTAGCCATTGCTAACTTTTGTTCGTTATTTATGAAGTCTGCAGAGTCTGGAGGTTTGCATGTATGGATATGTACCCTGTTCAAGGCTATCAATATGTATGATTAAATAGATGGATAGATAGACAGATATTATTTTAAAGACAATCCCTCCTACTTGATGTGTCCCTTAGAACAGTGGTTCTTAATCTTTTTGAAAGAATTGCCCCCTTGAGCCATTGAGGAAGTTGTCATCGCCCCCCTCCCCCAACATAACCGCCCCCCTGCCACCTCTTAGCGTCCCCAAGGGGGCTAGCAGAGGGGTGCTAAGAGGCAGCAGGGGGACGGTGCATTGAACACGGCCGCGGCGGCACGTAACGTGCCACTGCTTCCGCATTGGAGGTGCCGGCTCCGGAGCAGTGCTAGTCAATGGGTGAACCTGCAGGGCCGGCCGGCACCTCGAATGCCCCCCTGTCACCTCTTAGCACCTCTCTGCCAGCCCCCTTGGGGACGCTAAGAGGCGGCAGGGGGGCGTTCAAGGTGCTGGCCCTGCAGATTCACCCCATTGACTGTTGTACCGCACCTGAACCAGCGCCTCGAATGCGGCAGCATGTTGGGAAAAGCCGCCGCCACCACTTTTCCAAAGTGCTGCCTCTCTCGCAGTCTTTCTGTCTGTCCATCCATCCGTCCATCCATCCAAAAGGTCTGTCTTTTTGTCTACCTACCTACCTATTTACCAATCTCTCTCTCTCCCCCCCCCCCCAATATATCTCGCTCCATCACCCCCATATTGCCCCCTTTCCATCCCTTCGCCCCCACATCGCCCCTTTTTGTTCCATCGCCCCCCTGAAAAACAAAATCGCCCCTTGGGGGGCAATATCACCCAGGTTAAGAACCACTGCCTTAGAACACTTGGTTCTAAAACTGGGGAGAAAAATTCACTTTTGGGTGTAACTTCTTAGCTGAATACTGTAACGTAGTTCAACGTTGTATCAGATTAGCAGCATGCTCAATCAACATTTGGTCACCGAGCTGCATTAGTAACTCCCAATAGAGAGTCTAGTTTGTCATTCAAATTTATTCACTGTTTTATGGTATTATGGATTGTTTTGTCTGGTTAGGTGACTGCTGAGGTGAAGCTTGGCATAATCCCTGAAGGGCTGTTTTATTTGTCAGCAACTCCTGAACAAATTTAATTCAAGGTGCTGTGTCTTTTTCCCTTTAGAGAGCCAACTCTATTTTTGGGGAAAAGAAGGGCAGAAGTGTTGATGAGAGGTCCTATTTAAAAAAAAAACCTCCAAGTTGTCAACCAGAGAAAGATACACAAAGTCAAAATAAGAAAGTATGAAAAAGTTTGGAATTCTCACAACTATTTGAAACCCTTTTCTTCCCTGAAGAAAATGCAATTGGCTTACTCAAGTGGCTTTTAGAGATGATATTAGGCTGAAAACCCTAACGTATAAGGCAGGGACAAGGGGACATATGGCCCTTTCTGTGTGGTTTGGATTATTGTTTTGAAACATCTTGCACGATTGGCTATGTTAGCTAAGGCTGATGAAAGTTGTAGTTCAGCAACATTTAGAGCATCCAACCCATTGGGAAATTTCTGTAAATCTGTAAAAATTAGGAATAAAATGCAGAATTAGAGTAAAAGAAAGTCCTCCTGTAAATTCCTGTACTTCTAAATAGAGCTGCTTGCAACTTAATCTTTAATAGCAGGAAACACTTTGTGCAGCCAAGGATAAATTCAGAGTTGATAGTTTAGGTTTTTTTTTGGGGGGCAAATAGATACTTTGCTGCTTTACTTTACTCTCTAAGTTGAGAGGTATATGATACACCAACGTTATAGTTGCCCTGGTTCAGTGTTCCAGAAACCCCAGCTTGATTTCTTGGAGGGGTAAATGGTTGAAAGGGGAGCAATGCAATTCCTATAAGTAATTGCCAGATTATAGAGCACAAGCTGTCTCTTATTCTTAGAATATCTATTGCTGTTAATTGTGTACGGTCTAGGCCAGGGGTCTCCAACCTTGGCAACTTTAAGACTTGTGGACTTTAATTCCCAGAATTCCTCAGCCAGCTTTGCTCATTCCTAAAACACAAAGACAGGTCTAGTGGGAGTCGAGAACATCTGCCTGCCCCTTAATTGCTACTCTGGATCTGTACTAGAATTAATCTAGAAAAAGGACCTGAAGCCCTGTGATTTTCTGCTCTATACTGGTGACAGATTTTATATACAGTCAGCGCTGCAAATTAATCTGCTGGCTAATGTACTCATAGGATGTTTTGGTCAAATCTCAACAGGCATTTTAGTCATAACACAGAGTTGCATTAGATTCAAAGGGCTTTTGTCATTTTTGAAGCTTTTCATAAGAAACTTATGTGGGATGTTTTGCTGCTGTTTTGCACTCTCTTGTTGGAAGAAACTTTGCTTCTTAGCCTGCCATTCAAAATACACTTCTATGCCCAGGTCATCCCCTACCATAAGACATAGTAAAACCCATGTCCTCCTTGGAATTGTTTTATGGGCAGATGCCAGTGACATAGGAGGGAAAATCTATATGGGTGTCATATCCAGGAAAGGGACCCAATTTAAGGTCTCAGGACTGTATTGGAAAAGATGGAAGTACATTTCTACTTTCTTTCTCCCCATCAGAAATTCAGTCAGGAGCAACTAACTTAGCACTAAAAATGCTATTGAGTGACACCTAGCTATAAGCTAAGTATGACTCAATAGGTATGACCCACTCAGTGGAACTTCCAGTATGTTTTCAAATGTGCCTTTAAGAGTAAGAACTGCAAACATCTCAACATAATCCACACCAGCTAAAGCTTCAGCTTTTATGACTCTTCCAGGACCTTTTTGGGGATGCAGCATCCTCTTTAATATGTATTCCTTCTGACCACAAAGTGGTAAAATGTCTGCGTATAGACAACCATTTCTTTCTATCTTTCAAGAGGGCAAATATTCAAGTTATATAAAGAGAGTACAGATCACTTAGCTTACTGTTCTAAGATCCTTCATTTCTCCCTTGTAAGGTTACGATAGGCCAGGCATGGGTTAACTCTGACTCCTAGCTGATTGCACTGAGTCTGTCAAAGCTGCTTAGCTTAGCTCCGCCCCTGTTGCTGACCACTCCCCAGCTTTCAACTCAGTCCTCAGCCAGGATGGACATAGTGATCAGAAAGTGAGTATCAGACTCCGAAAGTCTGATTCCTTGCAAATTAGTCCTTTAAGCTGCTGTGATCTCCAGAGAGAGCAACCATTTTATAAATATTTGAAATAACAATTTGCTGTAGTTCTGTCCATGATGATGGTACTTTTAGTATAAAATATAAGGGGAAAAATAAAGCCATGGCTTTGCCTAGAATAATTTTCAGTCTACATTTCAAGAAAGGTATATGAGTTAATACTTGGGATAGAAACCTTGCATAGTAAGTGTAAGCCAGTTTTAATTTGGATGGTAATGGTGCTTTCTTTGATGATCTTTTCCCCCTCTGGTGAATTATAATGTTGTATTAAAATAGTAGAAGCCTGGAAATAAAAGCCTGGTGATTTTTTTTTAATTACATTCCAAGCAACTTCAACCTGCAATCATTTCCTTTTAGAGGTACTTGGTACTGAAGTTCAGAAAAATGCAAATTTGAATCAGTGTTTAAACCAACAGCATTGAAAAAGATTTTAATAGTCTGGTAACCGGGGAGTAACATCTTACCACTATACACTCACACTCTCTCCCTCTCTCTCCCCCACCTCTCTCCCTCCCCCCTCTCTCTGTACACACACACACACACACACACAAAACAAGCTCCATGATCAATGCTCTAGTTTTGGGAACTGGATATTCAGCATCATCTCTGGAGCTGGTACATACCGTATATACATTTTTAGGTGAGTTAAGATATTTTCCCCCCAGATTATTGCTGAAATCCAATTTAGCTTCTTTGATGCAGTCTTTGATGCAGCTGCTATATTATGGTTACCTCCTCTTGATTTATATAGGATATATATACATGCTGTGGATATTTCAAGGGCAACATAAGAAATCTATCTTACACCAACTCAATTTCGGTAGCCGATTTCAACAGTGGCAGCAGATTTCCGCCAACTTTGATGATATCTTCTTAACCAGAGACTGGGCTTCGAAATATAGGAAGCTGTTAATATGTAATATTCTTTTGCTCAAAGTCAACTTTGTAGGATTCCAGACAGGTTTGTTCTCAGCTGTTCCAAGGGATAGCAAGACCTGCAACTGGGGCTTTTTATGGACTACGCATGTACTCTTCCACTGAGCCATGATTTCAGTAGCTTGTATCCGATATTATTAGAATGTAGCGGGGAAAACTGTTCCAATTCGAGAAGAGCTTTAGCAGATTGTTGGCTGTGAACATGCTGAGCTGTTGCTCAGTTGGAATTTTAGCATTTTGGCCAAAGAATTCTAGCTGGAATGTCAAAGCTGTTCTTCCATTCAAGTTAATGGATACCTCCATAAGCCTTTCTTTCTCAGGTTTTTTTTCCTTACCCCTCTAGCATCAGTTGAAATCAATGGAAGCCATGCTATCCCCAAAGAGGATTTAAGTGTTCAGAAAAATAATACCAGTTGGCTGGTTCTGCTAACTGCTTTAGAAATTCAATTCTTTACCTTCTTTTTTCTGTTTTCTTTAGAAGGTATTTCAGTGTTGTGAAAGGCAGCAGTATACAGCACATTATTTGACAGATTTATTGCAGCAATTCTATTACGTTCTTCCTCTGGAGGGGAAAATGCTTGCTTTCCCACACAATAATAGTAGTATTTTCTTTTCATGACATAGAGATGCTTTTGTAAACTCACAGAACCGTGGAAGCATTGCTGGGAATATCCTGTGAAAATATGGATCCTTTCTAATTAGTAGTGCTTGATTTTTTTTCTCCCATGACCTCAATCAGTGATTTATTGCATTCTTCTTTAGCCAATTATATTTTAGATATAACTGTCATAAATATGTTGCTCAATTGGCAATCAAAATAATGTTTTCCTTTATATATATTACAATTTGCAAATAATTCCTCTAGAGCAGTGTTTCTCAACCGTGGCAACTTTAAGGTGGGTGGCTGGGGAATTCTGGGAGTTGAAGTCCACCATCTTAAAGTCACCAAGGTTGGGAAATATGGCTCTAGAATTTAATCCTCCATTACTGATTTGAGCATAACCCAGAAAGCTAACAACAGTTTTCAGCAATGAGATTTTAAAAGGGAGGAGGGGGGAAATCAAGCCTACAGCAATAAAAATTAGGTCTGGCAGCCTCACTTAGGGAACAAGGACAAGTTTTCTGTATTCTCTCGTATACCTCGGACTTCCATACGGCTTTTGCACCTGAAACCTCAGAATAAAATGTTAAAATTATTGATGGAACTGTTTTTAATGAAGGATGCATTTACATTTTTAAACTTAAAAAAGGGAACTTAGAGGCATTGTGAACATTATTTTTTTTCCCTAATCTTGGTGAATGTACTGTATATTATGGAACTGAAGAACAGCGAATGAAGATCCTGCTCATTCCATGATTTAAAAAAAATCACATTTCTGTGTCTTAAATCGTCTTTTGCTGTTCATATGCATGGAGGTTTGGGCGGCATTGAGTTTAGATAAAGAGATGGAGAGAGGGGAACAGAGATTGTTTATTTTCATTGTGATCCAAGTACCTTTGGTAATAGTTCAAATGAAAAAATGTATAAATGTGTACGTACATAAACCGAGCATTGTTTTAAGGTCATACCTTGTATAACAATTGTGGATAATCTGTGTGAATGTGTTGCTCATAATGTACTGAATCAAAGTCTTTTGCTTTGAAATGGCCATGTTTCTGTCATTTAAAAAAAAAAACCAAATCAAATACAGCTTTTCGTTTTCATAGTCACAAAGAGTAGATGGCTCTTTTCTTCTTGTAGTCCAGTCACATTGTCACATGCTTGGTTGTTTCTATAGTAGGAGGACCCCAGGTGCTGCCCTTTAATAAAATCACACTCTAATCTTGCATCGAAAGAATCAAAACCCTTGTTCATTACTGGCATGGTAAACATTGCTGAGTTAAAAAAAGCTGCTCCAAATCTTCTTCTGTTCTGATCCTTCTGAAAGTATTCTGAGTTCAAAACCAGCCTTGTTGAAATTCAGAATTCCAATTTAAGCTCAAAATAGGAGATTGCAGGCTTGGAGCCTTTCCAGAATGGTCACGCCATCCCATTTTGAACTGGAAACCTTGTGCACCAGTGGTGGGATTCAAATTTTTTTACTACCGGTTCTGTGGGCATGGCTTATTTGGCGGGCATGGCTTGGTGGTCATGTGGCAGGTGGGCGTGGCTGGGTCGTGTGATGGTGGGTGCCCTTGGTCATGTGACTAGGTGGGCGCGCTTGGTCATGTGACTGGGTGGGTGTGCTTGGTTATGTGACTGGGTGGGTGTGGCCAACTCAATGTCACTCATGTCAAAGGGTACCTTGCCTGGCCCCTCCCTTCCTAGCCATTCCTTGTCAATTAAAAATAATAGCACAGTTTTTTCTCTCTCCCCATTTCTATTTCTTTTTCTTTCTCTTTTTCTGTCTTCCTTTCTTGTTCTTGCTCTCCCTCTTTCTTGCTCTCCCTCTTTCTTGCTCTCTCTCTCTCTCTCTCTCTCTCTCTCATACACAGGCACACACAGACACACCCCTGGTCAGGAGGGCGGTGGAGGCACTGCTGCAGCGGGCACTGCTACAGGAGGCAGCCAGGATCCTGCCCTCCCGGTCACAGCATTCTGCCGCCGGTAGCTTCTCCCAGGGGATGAAATGTTTCATGTTTCCTCCCTTCACGAAAAGCCCAATGCCACTTCCTCCTTTGGCCACAGCAGGACCCCACAGCTTGGTTCCCTTCTCTGATCGAAAGGAGAACCTTCTGTTGTCTGCAGCCCCACTGACTCCCAGAAAACGGGGTGTTCCAATAAGGCACAGGAAGCCAGGAAAGCCAGTAACCTCCAAGGAGCTAAAACCTCATGCACGCCCATCACAGCAGATGCCACAAGGGCCATGCAAATGCCCCCAGATAGTGTCCAGCAATCCGGACTCGGGCCGCCGAAGCTACACGCACTTTGCATCTGGTCTGGCCCTCCTGGATAGAAACGGGGCTGGGGGGACGGGAAGGATAGTCTCTAGGTGACTTACTTGGTACCCTGGCTCTTTTCACCTCTGGGACAAGAGCCAAAGATGTGGGATGGGGAAAGGAGGAAAAGGTGCGAGAAAGCCCAGGAAAGTAATCAGGGGGATCCACCACCGTTTGCTCAAGGACAGTCGCTTTGCACTGCTATGGAGACACAAATCACATCTTGGCACTTAGTTCACTGGCCATTCTCCCCACCGCCCTCCCCAAGGCTCTGTCTCTCTCTCACACACACACACACCTATTCTGACTGGGACAAAATGATCCGGCGAGCTCCAGAGCAGCAGGTGGCGCAAGGAGGCAGAAAGCAGGCAGTGGGGGCAGCGGTGGGGGGCGGTGGAAGCCAGAGCATGCTGCAGCTGCACCTTTCTTCTTTTCCCCCCGGGAGGAGCAGGCCGTGGGCAACAGAGGCCGGAGCATGGGAATGAGGACAGGCAGCGGCGGTCCCTGGGGACCAAAGGAAGAAAGCGAACTTCTGCAGCGGTGATATTCTGGGAGGGGCATGGCAGATGGAAGTACTGGGCTGCTGCACATGGGCACTTCTGCCCCTTTCAGCCCCAGTGCAATAGAGATGCCCCCAAAGGCCGCCCACCCGCTGGCCAGGCCAGTCTGGAAGCAACATGTCCCCTGGGAGAAGGAAGAAAACAAGTGGCACTGCTGCTCCGGCCTCCATTGCCCGTGTCCTTCTTCTCCCAGGGGGAAAGGAAGAAAGGCGCGGCCACAGCGAATTGTGCACATGTGCATGCCGGGACATCCGCCCTCCTGGTCCCCCAGGTGAGCCCAGGGATGGGGGAAACAGCTAGCTAGGCTGCAGCCAGCGCTCCTGCCTCGGATGGAGCCATGCCAGCAATGAAGTTATGAAGTGAGCCCGGGAACAGTGGGGGGGCCCTTGGCAAGCTTAGGGGATGGTAGGGGAGGCAAGCTCCAGGGATGCTGGGGGGGGCTAGCGCAACTCGCAGGCTCACCTGTGAGCAGGAAGATGAGAGCTGCTCAGTTGGGGTACAGGGCCAGGCACCATGTGGGAAGGCAGGTTAAGCCATGAGGACCCAGTGTGGAGTGAGGAGTGACTGGGCGGGGTGAGCGTCAGGTGGGGTGAGTGAGAATCGGGGGGGGCAAGTGAGCAAGCAGCGACCGGGCAACCGGTTTGGGGGTGTGGCTTACCAGAAGTCATTAACGGTTTGGCTACCCACACCAGATTATCGCTACCAGTTCTGCAAAACCGGTGCGAACCGGTTGAATATCACCACTGTTGTGCACCCACTTCCAGTTCATATATGTGTCTGTATGGTTTGATGATTTCACAACTGTTCCTCAGTGAAGAATGACTGCCTTTGGACTCACTCCTAGCTGAAGACCGGGGCAAGGTTTGTAGTTTCTGAATTTAGCAAAGGCAAGGAAGGGAAAACATGCCGGATATAAGCAAAATTCAACTCTCAATAAGGAAATGTTCTTCTTTTGCTTCCTAACATAAATATTGGAAATCTTCTAAAGAAGGTGGATAGTGATAAATTCTAACAACAAAGCATGTACTTCATGTAGTGCATAGTACATTTTTGGAACAGTTTAGCACAGCGTATAGTGAAGGTGGCCATTTTAGATTATTAGAAGGGAAATCTATCAACGACATCTCATTCTCTTTAATTATTTGTAGTCTCAGACTAATCAAAACATAAAGCTTCAGTTAATCTGGTACACACATTCAGCTATGAATTGTAAAGAAAGAATTAAAAAATCCTAATGGTAACCATTCAGAACCATCCTTCCTTCATTCTCTAGTCTTTCCTCCTAAAAGTTTGCCAAAAGGTTGAGAGAAATAAATTATAATGTGCTTCTTTCCAAAAAGACAAGCTGCCTAGTCCAATGTTTCTCAACATTGGCAACTTTGTTCTCTCTGAACTCCACCTGGGAAACTTCAACTCCCTGCCAAGTATGTCTTGCCAAAGTTGAGAAACACTGGCCTAGAAGATTGACTATGGTCTTTTTCTTAACTCATAGTAAGGGGGTCAAAGGTATTCAGTGGTGGAACTGATTGCACCAGGGATAGGATTCTACTGGTTTGGACCGGTTCTATAGAGCCGGTTGTTACAATTCTGCACTGTTCGGAGAACCGGCAAACCATGCCTCTGGCTGGCCCCACCCTTCTCCACCTGCCACTCCCCTCCCAGTCAGTCCTTATCGCGCATGCATGACATTGCATGCATGCCCAACATCACTGACTGCATTCTCCCCACCCAGTTACACCTTAAGGTATTTTTTCCCCTCCCAACGATCAACTGCTCTGACGATCAGCTGTGCTGGGATCCTCCTTGCTGTCTTACTGCTTCATCCAGGAGGCTTCCCTGAGGCCCAGGAGGCAAAAAGGGGTGTACAGGGGGGGGCTGCCCTCCCGTGCTCTGAAGCCTTCTGGGAGCAAAAACATCCCCACCAGGAGGCTTCCCTAAGGCCCAGGAAAATTGGGGGGGGGCTGCAAAAAAAAGAGGAAGGAGAAGAAGAAGCCATACCCACAGTACTGATTAAAAATTAGACTCCCACCCCTGGACTGCACCCCATTTACAAACAGATATGAAGAAAATGCCAGGAGTTATCAAACGACTGTAAAGACAATTCCATTCCTGAAGAAGTTATTTTGCTACTCCAGATAGTATAGATCAGGGAACTCAACATCTGGAAGATTATAATTCCAGATAATCATGGCAAGCTGATGGGAAGGAATCTGTGTCAAAATTTGCAAGAAGGAATGAGGGGTCCTGCAACTGAAGCCTCCTTTTGCACCTGGTGACATACACAAGGGTCAGGGTTTTGAGATGCCCATATCGTGAAAGATGCTGGGAACTACTACAGCTCAGCAGCTCTTAAATTGGAAAGTGTACTAATTTCTATCTGCTATGTGGGGTCCTTGGTGCTCTCTGTGCTTGGCTGTTTTCCACAGACATTTCGTTACTCAAACCGGCACTGATGATGTTACCTAGTTTGGGAAATGAAATGTCTGCAAGAAAACAAGCTCAGAGAACTCCAAGGACTCCTCATTTCAACCCTGAGCTACAAATATTCTCTTTCATTGGTGTCTGCTATATATTCTTGTAAACGCGACATCATGTTCTACATCAACCAGGAGAGCATGGCATGATACACTTTAAGGTAAAATCAAATGTAATTCATTATTGCAAAGTGTCCATACAAGATAATGGTTAAAAAAAAATTACAGAAAATGAGGGGTTTTTTTTAACCGCAGATTTATCTGAATCCTAATGTTTACAGAACCAAAAAATGGGAAATGGGGAGAGGGAGCACTTAAGTGCTGAAAGTTAAGAGTATCTAAAGGTCACAAAATGTTGACAACATCAAGAAGATCAATGGAAGAGAAGAATGATATTGAAACAACTCGAGTCCTGAAATGGATGCCTCCCATCTGCAACATTTTGTTATAAACTTCACTTGGATTCAACTAATTTCATTCAAAACCAGTCCTTGCATTCAGCCTGCCTTCCCTTTCCTGTCATTTCATGGTGCCTTAGCCAGGCTTCCAATACTCATTTCTAATCTCTCATGTTAATGCCCATTAGTTGGATCCTGTCAATTTCACTATGAATTTCTGTAACACTAAGTGATGTTGGCATCCTTTCTGGCAGCAGCTAATAGGTTATTTGACCTCAGGTTGCTCATCTCTGGCTGCAGGTTCCATCTGTCTATCTTTTTTTACTGCTTTTTTTAATGGATGGAGAGAAGGGAGGCAATGGTTTCTCCATTTCAAAACTGACCTTGGGAATGAGTTGAAAAGCATACAGATAAGAGTGGGCAGATTTATGAGCCAGAATTAAGAAATGATTTCTTGTTTCTTGTAAGTTGAGACTCTATGGGTTTAGTGTTGGAGGTGGATGGATCCCAGCAATTGCCAACCTGTTGGTCTGCAGATGCAGATTGTGCAGTAATATGGCAAGGAGAACAGTTCAATGTCCCCGTCACCAGAAATAGTGCTTTTATTCAGATTGTGACTGGGCTTCAACTTCAGCAAATTCCTGTTCTCTGTCTCTAAATTGGCACTTAAGATACTGAGAATTAATATTTTGCCAGGCACTTTCAGTCATGTATGACAAATTAAGGATATAATGGCTGGGTTTCCACATTGCTCAGGCTAAGCCATAACATAGTTAGCTTGGTTTGATCTAAGCATATGCTAGAAATCCAGCCCCATTTTCCCCTAATGCTGTGCTTGTGACCAAAATGAAATAGGCGAGGTTGAGATATAATGACCGAGACAAAATCCACTATATGATCCATAATTGTTTGGAATTTGAATCTTAACTATTATACCAGAACTAGCTATCTTCTCCCCATATTTGGTATTATTCAAAGAGACCAGCATCCTTGGTTCTTAGTTTTCCTCCCCCTGATAGCACATCTCATTCTTCTGTCTCAAAAACCACAGCTTGCTCACCTTGGTAAGTATAAGATCCATGAAAAGCAGATAGCTGGAATCTTACTTAGCCCTGGGTGTTAACATATGTTAATTCATAATGTATGTGCACATGTGTTTATTGCAATGGTGAACCCAGCTAATTGTGATTTTTCTCAACAAAGTATTCTTAAGCAAGATATAGTTTAACCGCTCGGACTTCTGTCCCAGCACTAAGAATAAATAAAAGTTATGGGCCAGTGGTGGCCTACATGTAGACACGTCAACATTCAGTCAATGCTCAGTCCTTGGCATTGTCATGTCTAGTTGAAAAACCAAACTGAAAAGTTGAAAGTTCTTGCTAGACAGCATCAACAGCTTCTACCAAGGAGAGCTTTTGAACCTACATGCTTTCTTTTTGGTTCTTTTCTAGACCAAAGGAGACTATTTCTGAGTCTATTACTTTCTGACAGTTAGGTGGGCTGCAGAACCTTAAGGTTGATGGAATTATATCCCCACATGATAGAGAGCAAACAGTTGTATGCAGCTTTCCCTTAACAATGGGAATTGGAGGCTTACTGTTTCCATCCTTAAAAATACTCTCATACCCAGCCATACTTTCAAAAATTACTCCATAACATTCACAAACAAAACAGCAGAAACCCACTGGTAGGAGGTGAACAAAATACTCAGAAAAACAACTCCAGCATAACTGCATAAAAGCTAATGTTCAAGCAAATCATCTATACCAAGAAAAATCTTACCAGGAAAAGAACACTTCATGTATTTTAATTGTGAAATTTAAGGTCAAGTTATAAACATCAAGATGAAAACAAAAATAACAACTTCCTTCCTTCCAGAGATTTTGAAGAAGTATACTTTGTCACCATCATCTTGTGTGTTTTTTATTGCCAGATGTTGCAATACAGAAATATATAGTAGTTTGTATAAAGTATAAAACCATTAAATCTATAATATAAACAATACCACCCCAACAGAAATCTTCAAATTATAAAAAAGGAAAATAATGATGACTTGATTGATTCAGGAGAAGGCTGTGTAAAATCCTATTATGACTGAGAGGGCTGTGAAAATATTTACAGACCTGTCGCATCCTGGACATAAACTGTTTCAACTCCTACCCTCAAAATGACACTTTAGCGCACTGCACACCAGAACAACTAGACACAAGGACAGTTTTTCCCCAAACGCCATCACTCTGCTAAACAAATAATTCCCTCAACACTGTCCAACTATTTACAAAGTCTGCATTACTATTACTATTAATCTTCTCATCACTCCTTATCACCCATCTCCTCCCTGTATGACTGTAACTTTGTCGCTTGTATCCTTACGATTTATATTGACTGTTTCCTAGTATGATTTGATTGCTTATTGTACCCTGTGACTATTATTAAGTGTTGTATCTTATGATTCTTGACTCTTGATGAATGTATCTTTTCTTTTATGTACACTGAGAAGATATGCACCAAGACAAATTCCTTGTGTGTCCAACCACACTTGGCCAATAAAGAATTCTATTCTATTCTATTCTATTCTATTCTATTCTATTCTATTCTATTCTATTCTATTCTATTCTATCCTGAGGTATGGAATAGTCACTATGACTCGTAGTCATGTATAGCTTTGTCTACCATAAATTTGTCCAAATCCATTTCAAGCTGTCCAAATCAGCAGCTGTCCTATATCTTCCAATCCCACAGTTTAACTATGCATTGTCTGTTTTTTGTCTGTTCAGTTTGCTCCTGTCCCTGATTATTTTAATTATCTTTCCTGTGGAAGGCACAACTAGAACTGCACACAGCATTCATTTGTTGGAGGCCATTCTGTTCAGTTTATTTTTGACCTCTTCTATAATTAATACAAAATTTGCATTTCTCATAGCAAAGATGACATTTCAGTGGGCTACCCAGTATTAACCCCAGATCTATTTTTTCTGCTCAATCACCAAGAGCTCAAACCTGATCAGAATATATATGAATTTTTAAAATCTCAGTGTGCCTCACATGGACTACTGCAATGCTCTGTACATGGGGCTGACCTTGAGGACCACCCAGAGGCTTCAACTTGTCCAGCAGCGGTGCAGGTTGTGATGGGAGGATCCCGATACTCCCATGTTACACCCCTCCTGGGTGAGCTGCACTGGTTACCAGTTGCCCTCTGGGTGAGATTCAAGGTGCTGGTGTTGACCTATAAAGCCCTTCATGGTATTGGACCGGGGTATTTGCAGGAGACCCTGCTGCCAATAATGATTTCCCAATGCCCCGTGCGCTCCCACCGGCAGGGCCTCCTCAGGATGCCGTCAGCCAGGCAATGTCAGCTGGTGGCTCCCAGGGGTAGGGCCTTCTCTGTGGGAGCACCCACCCTTTGGAACCAGCTGCCCCTGGAGCTCCGGGTGGCCCCTGACCTCCGATCTTTCCGCCGTGGCCTAAAAACATGGCTGTTCCAACTTGCCTACCCGGACTCATGGGGGGGAGGGTTTTTTAGTTGTTGTTTTAAATTTAAATGGTTTATGAAATTTTTGGTTTAATAATCTTTTAATATTTGTATAGTTCTGTTTTTAGTATTGTAAGCCCCCCTGAGTCCTCAGGGAGATAGGGTGGCATATAAACCTCATAAAATAAATAAATAAATAAATAATTAAACTGCATCTGCTATCTATTCACCTTACTTAAAGGTAACTCTCATTTCCAGGAGCTTTGTGGGCTCGCTATTGTCATTTTTGGAGATTGTATTCTCAGCTTCCCAGTCTAGCTTCCAGCCCCAATATTTGGTAACCTCCAAACCAAAAACAACTCAGTCCTGACCATCAATCATTCTAAGATCACAAAAACCAGCTCAATGGTGCTTCTGGCTGCAGGACAGCTGACTTTAGAGTTATGCATATTCATGGGGGGGTATATATATTCATGTGGGTGTCTTCTTGAATTGGAAAGTGTGACTTCTGAGTAAATCTGCATAGGATTACATGATATGTAACATGAACATTACACAACAATCAGGAGCTAGTTTTCTTTTTTATAAAGGGGGGCATTTTGATAAGAAAGGGAAGTCATCTATAACTCACAAATTTCTACTCTCTCAGGGTTTGTTTGTTTTTGGCCAGGAGATTATATGGCTGCTAAACCCATTTTAGGCTGATGGATCTGGGAGACAGTAAGCAATCAGTGAAATTGTGAATTTGATGATAAATTCAAGCATTCTCTGAATGATGCTGTCTAAGAGGAGATAAGACTAATGTATTTCTGAAAGAAAAATATTGCTGCTGTTATTTACCCACAACCAGAGATGGTATTCAACCAGTTTAGACCAGTTCTGGCATACCAGTAGCATAAATTTTGAGTAGTTCGGAGAACTGGCAAATACCACCTCTGGCTGGGCTCGCCCACCTGCCCCTGCTGTTATCGCTCCTATATTCCCTTGTTTTTTAGCTCAGCTGATACATGTGGCAGAGTGTATTGCCATGCCTCAACTGAGCTAAAACACAGCACAGCTCACCAGCGTTGATACAGATGGTTTTGAACCAGTAGGAAAAAATTTGGAAGTCCACCACAGCCCACAACTGATGCTATTTGGTTGAGGTAGCAGGTGTAAGTTTTACTGACTAGTCAGGAGACCATATTAACTGAAAACACAACTGTCACATAAAAACCAGTAAACCAGGTTAAGTAGGGTATTTGGTAGTGAGTATGGAAGATGTTCAGGAATAAAAGGGTTAACAGTTGACTCGGGTGTCCCTTCCTTTGCATTTGATGGCTGAATTGATCTAAAACTCATTAAAACCCTCAGTAAACACAATTAGCCATGCCTTGGAAACAAATCCTCTTGATATCAAGGATAATGTGAATGGGTCTAGCAGACAGAGGAGTAAAGCAATTATTTTCAATTTCAATGCAAATGTTATTTCTGGGAATTTTGAAGGTCATCAAAGTCTTCAAAAGGTTGACGATTCTCATCCATAATGGTTTTCTGTAATACAGCACTGCTAAAGAATTCAACTCTGGAAGGTCATACTATCACTTCAATGCAGTGGCCTAGTTTGCACATAACATGAAGTTTGCTTAACATAATTTTTTAAAACATAACTAGAGTTGGTTTACATAATATGCTACACCCAAACCAAAGCAGCCATTTTAGGGCTTAGCTGTGATATGTGAACTTGGGAACTCTGTTATCGCAAGCAATCACCTGAATAAGGGACAGAAGCCAGAGGGTTTGCTAGTTTTCTTCTTGCTATTATCTTACTATGTCCAGTTGCATGTCAACATATACATGGGGACTGCAAAGGAGAACAGATTGTACCTTGAGAAATAAATGGCTATAAATATCAATGAGACTAAGCCGATACATACTGTAAACCAGTGTTTTTCAAACTTGGCAACTTTAACATGTGTGGAGTCCTTCAACTCCCAGAATTCCCCAGCCAGCATGCTAGAAGATAAACTCTTATAAAACTGAAAGGTAGAACAGTCATCTTTGTATGATGTCCTTTGTACAACATAGTTGTGGTCATGGTTGCCTTCATCATAATTTTTTCCTTCAGTCAAAATGTGTTGTTTCCCCACCATCACAGGAAGAAAAGAAGAAAGGGAGGGAAGGAGGGAGGATTTAAATATTAAAACCAAGCATTTTAGTGCAGTTCTTCTATTAGCTCAACTACCTTGCCCTTACTATAAACAGCTTGTACTTTGCGCTGCGGAGAATACTTTTTCTGAGAAACTTGTCAATCACAAGGACAGCACCATGGGAGAGTGTGTGGGCCTCCATTATTCAAAGGACTTCTATTCTTTCAGAAAAGCAGCAAAACTGCATTGCCATCTATAGACTAAAACTGGATGGCAGTGAACAGGAAGAGCTTGTTCTACATTATCCTGAAATCTGTTCTGAAACTGTTTACAAAGCAATCATTTCCAAGTGGGTCCACAGTTTCGGTAGAAATGAAATAGAAATGACAAAATGATATGGATCTTAGGATGTGTTGGAAAAATGAAACTTCTTTCATTGAGACAGTTGGAGATTTGTAGATTTACGCTTTGTCCTAGGGTTGAAATAATTGCATATTGAATTCAGAATCTAGAGGTTTGAAATTATGAAACTCAAAATAATGTACAGTATGTATTTTTGCACCACAGGTAGACAAACCAATATTCTAAGTTTTCCTGGGAACTGTGGTTCCTGTAATTGATATAATTTTCATTATAATTTGAAGAATACATTTCCCAAGTTACAATTCCTAGGATATAACAGTTGTGTATAAATTTGAAATGTGACTGTGCCTTGAATGACCTAAGCCTTCTTCCTGTATTATCAATATTGTAATTAGGGCTATCATTGAATGAAATAAATATTACTTCACTAACCAATTTTTAAAAAAATGGCACAATACAAATGATAACAATTTATTTATCACATTTATATTCTGCCCCCTCACTATCTAAGGAACTCTTAGGTATGATCTCTTTTTTTGAAAAAAAAAACTCTGAAAAAGTTTTATTTATTTATCTATTTATTTAATTTATATAGCAACCCATCTCACAAGTAGGCAATTCTGGCTGATGTACAGCAGGATTAAAACAGTATCTAAAATCATTATCACTGACAAATATTAAAAACATTAAGGAAACATAAAAACAGCGCCCGGTTAGATCCCACAGCCAAACAATGTCGGCTGGCGGGCCTGCGGGCTAGGGCCTTCTCTGTGGTGGCACCGTCCCTTTGGAACATGCTCCCTGCGGAGATTAGAACCATCCCCAATCTACCTGCTTTCCGCAAAGCCGTTAAAACCTGGCTTTGTCGGAAGGCATGGAATTGAGACTTCTGTTCTTTCCCTCTTGTATGTGTGGACGATATGAATGAGTTTTTTGATTTTTATATTGTATAGGAAACTGTTTTTTATTTTGTTGTACGCTGCCTCGAGTTCCCCGATGGGAGAAGAGAGGCGGGATATAAATCTAATAAATGAAATGAAATGAAATGAATAGACAGGGGATGTTAATAGTAATGGAACCACCTCATTAGTTCACCTACCCCCTGGGATCCCCAGGCCTGTTGGTATAACCAAGTCTTGAGGGGCCTTTGGAAGCTTGGAATTGATGAGGCCATCTTCACTTTGAGAGGAGATTCCACAGCATGGGGCTACAGCAGAGGATCTAGAGCCCACCAAATGTAGCTTCCAAGATAACGGAACCCATAACATGCCCATTCTGTTAGATCAGGTGGGATAAGCAGATGAAATTTGGGAGAGGCAGTATCTCAAATAACCTATTCCTATGTCATATGAGGCCTTCAGGTTCAACACCAGGATTTTTTTTACCATTTTTTTTGTTTTATTTCATTTCATTATTTATTTTACTTTATTCCAAAGTTAAAATATAGAAGAAGAAACAACCACCAGACACTAATAATAATAATAAAAAATCTTGTGTACAAAAAATATTATAACAATGATGAATGTCTCATTCACACTGACATTAAACATAAAAAGTCCACCCTGGTTGAATGTTGAAAAATATATCAGAAATATCAGATGCGTTCTCCTTCCCTTACATAACAGGTCTATAAGTAATTATAAACTTACCTACCTATATTTAATAATACCAGCATCTTGAATTGGACCCAGAAACAAACTGGTAATCAATGGAGCAAATATATAACATGTGTTCTACCAGAGACAAACATAACTGTTCGTGCTGCTGCATTCACACCCAGTGAATTTTACACCAGCTGAAATTTCAAGATAGAAATTTTCAAGGCAGAAAAAGTTATTGTTAAGTTTGCATGAAGAGTCAGACGCGAGGAGTTCCAGCAAAGACTTTATTAGTGACTACAGCTCGAATGGACCCATCCTGGCTTGGCTACGGCTGCTTCTTATAGCCTGCAGCCGTAGCTGCCAAATAGTGCAGGTTACTATTTAAACCAATACCATTTGACATTTTACAAGAACAGTTCAAATAAACCAATAACATTCAAACCTACATACATAACAGTTATGAATACAATGCCCTTTGCTGATCACCTGAACCAAAATAAATTCAGCCACAACAGCAAAAGTAACAGTAATATAACTTTAATATAATGTCAACATTTATTTTGCAGCAATCTTTGAATTTTTATTTCCATTGAAACAAGATATTTGTGTGTGTGTGTGAGAGAGAGAGAGAGAGAGAGAGAGAGAGAGAGATGAAATGATGTAATGCATAAATTAGCACATGGCTTGGTTGGGTTAACCACCAGCTGGCTTCATAGATGTAAACCACAATATAATTTGTTTGGTTTTGTCTTACTATATAGTGTGAATCCAGCAAGCGTAATCTATAAATCAGGCTTTATAACTGTTTAGCACAATATGCAAACCACAGCCAGTTTAAGGTTATTCATGAGACAATGGCTTAGTGCAGTGGTTCCCAAAGTGGGTGGTACCACTTTGAGGGGCAGTGGGATGCCTTGGGGGCGCTAAGAGGCAAGGGGACTGACAAGGGGGCACTAAGAGGCAGCAGGGGTGTTCAAGGCGCCGGCCCCACAGGCTCACCCCATTGACTGTTGCATCGCTCCAGAGCCGGCGCCTCAAATGAGGCAGCACGTTGGGAAAGTAGAGCAAAGCGGCTTTGCTCTACTTTCCCAATGTGCCGGCGTTGCTGCATTTGAGGCGCCGCCCCTGCAGGCTCACCCCATTGAGCCCCTTGCCCTGCTCTGGTGCAACAATCAAGGGCATCTATGGATCACCTAGCCTTAGTACAATGTGTGAACCCAGCCTTTGAACCATAATTTTGCTGATATCAACAAGCACTGAAGTTGCAACTACTCCAAATTTCATTAAAAAATAAAAAACCTTGCTGGCATTATTGTTTTCTGTGCTCTCAGCTGATGCCCCAGGAGAAATTGTGTTTGCAGGTAATTGCTGCATCTTCGTTCCAGAAATAAAGTTATTATCTACTCATGGAGTGTTCCAGGTGTGTCACAAACAGCTTGGAAACGAGAATAGTCAGTGACAGCATCCTTGATGTGAAATTTTGCCTGGCAGAGCATTCTGACATCTTTGGCTCTTGCTAGCCCTAAAATCACTACACATAAATGCTATCTAAATGATAGTTTACCTCACAACCCACACTCATTATTTTTTTATTATGTTTTTGGTTGATCTGTGAGTTTCTTCTGTTTCATATTAATCCAGCACAAGGCTTGGGAAGGTGCTTATTTTAGCACAGAACATTCAGATAATTCAGCATGGTTACAGACTGAAAAGCAAGGAGTGGGATGAAGTCATTTCAAACAGGACCAGATAATCAAACACATTTCTAAATTAAGTTGTGTTTCTACTCTGTATTTGAGAGAGGGCTGCTGCAACACTAGATTATTTTGAGCAACTGGGTGTCCCAAGGTGAAAGCAGTCCTCAAACTCATTTGCTGGAGTTGCTGAATTAACTTGTAGAAAGTTAGCACCCACCCCCTCTTAGAAGAATGAAATATTTGGAGAAATATTAAAAAGGCAGAATATTATATTTCCTTGGATGAGAAATGAAGAAACATGCTCTTGGAAAGCAACTCCCATCTTTCTTAATAGCCCAAGGCAGATAAGAGATAGGTAGCTCTATTCATAGGCAAAAATTCCCTGCAGCAAGGTCTGAACAAGGTATTAAAGGGGAGCAGGGAGAGAGAAACCCCTCAGACTCATTCTGCCATCTCATCCTACCTCAATGTAGTTTTTCCTTCACCATATACATATAGCCCTTGATGTACAGCAGTTTGATGTACAACAGTTTGTTTAGTGACCATTCAAAGTTACAAGGGCACTGAAAAAAGTGACTTAGGACTGTTTTTCCCACTTATGACCATTGCAGCATCTCCATGGTGACATGATCAAAATTCAGATGCTTGGCAACTAATTCATATTTACGATGTTTGGAGTCATGTGATCTCCTTTTGCAACCTTCTGACAAGCAAAATCAATGGGGAATTCACTTAACAACCATGTTACTAACTTAACTGCAGTGATTCACTTAATCTCTGAGGCAATAAAAGTTGTAAAATGGGGCAAAATTCACTTAACAATAGTCTTAGTTAGCAACAGAAGTTTTGGCTTCAGTTGTGGTTGTAAGTTGAGGATTACCTCTATAGCAGAGGTGGTATTCAGCAGGTTCTGACCAGTTCTGGAGAACCGGTAGCAGAAATTTTGAGTAGTTCAGAGAACTGGCAAATACCACCTCTGACTGCCTCCATCTCTTCTCTGCCTCCCAAGTCCCAGCTGATTGGCTGGGTCTTCTTTTATTGCCCTGCACAGGAGAACAGAGCTGGAAAGCAGGTTACTGGGGTGGAGAGAGAATGGGATTTTGCAGTAACCTTCCCCCAGGAGTGGGAAGGGAATGGAGATTGTGCAGTATCCTTCCCCTACCACACCCACCAAGCCACGCTCACAAAGCCATGCAATGCCTACCAAGCCATGTCCACAGAACCAGTAGTAATTTTTTTTTGAATCCCACTACTGCTCTATAGTACGTGCACAAAAGCCTGACATACTGCCCACCCCCAAACTTGTAAAATCTCTTTTAGCTCTGTGATCAGTCTTTCCCTCCCTTTTCACACATTTTTTTCCTGACAATATTTGTATGCATATGTCTATCCCCAAGAATTCTTCCTAAAATCAAGGTGGTATGCTATGCATACTTACTAAGACTCAGTCTCACTAGGTTGTGGGGAATTTAAAAAAATTAGGATTGCAGGGCTCAGCTGCAGTGCACATGTGCTTCAAATCCAAAATAACATACATTTTTATTTATTTATTTATTTATTTTATTTGGATTTATATGCCGCCCCATCTCTGGGGAGGGGACTCGGGGCAGCTTACACAAGAATATGCACACAAAATAATTAAAATATTAATCCAATCCAAATAGAAAATTCAAATTGTACTAAAATACCCAATTAAAAAACCTCCAATCCCTCTCAATCCAGGCCGGCCTGTAGAAACAGCCAGGTCTTTAGATCGTGGCAGAAGGAACGTAGGTCAGGAGTCAACCGCAACCCCAGGGGCAGCTGGTTCCACAGGGTGGGCGCCCCCACAAAGAAGGCCCTCCCCCAGGGGACCGCCAACCAACATTGTCTGGTTGACGGCACCCCCAGGAGGGCCTGCCTGTGGGAGTGTACAGGGTGATTGGACCTCGATGCTGGTAGCAGGCACTCCTGCAAGTACCCGGACCCAAGCCATGAAGGGCTTTATAGGTTAATACCAGCACCTTGAATCTTATACGGAGGGTAACCAGCAACCAATGCAGACCATGCAGGAGGGGTGTCACATGGAAGTATCGGGGCGCTCCCATCACTACACACGCAGCCACATTCTGCACCAGCTGAAACCTCCGTATAGTCCGCAAGGGCAGCCCCAAATAGAAAGCATTGCAGTAGTCAAGACGGGAAGCAACGAGCGTATGGGTGACCGTGCATAGGGCATCTTGGTCCAGGTAGGGGCGCAACTGGCGCACCAGGCGAACCTGGGCGAATGCCCCCCTGGCGATGGCTCCCACCTGCTCCATATTGAGCCGTGATCCAGGAGGACACCCAAGTTGCGCGCCCTATCCATGAAAGCATTCAACATTTAAAAAATCCATACACCCATACTCACTCTAGGTATTGTACTGGACATATTTTAATCTTGTATTTTATATTTTAAATTTTATGTCATAGTATCCCTTATTTTAGTTGTGATGCTTCTGACACAAATACATAAACTCTAGGTATAATATACCCTTCTGTACATGCATATGGTTTTTGATTAGGCCTAATACTGTATCTCCCCAAATATGGATAATCAGTTATCAGCTGAGTACAACTGTAGATGTTATGGAAAAAGGGGAAAGCAGAAAAATCAAAACAAATTCCAGTTGTGTTGCTACTGCTTCTAATGGTAGTAATCAAGCTGAAGCAGAACTAAATAAATGGGGAAACTATGATCAGAACTTTTTCAGCTTTGGTTTTACATGTAACAAAACAAATAAAATGTATTATGTGCTGGATGTGAGCAATGGATAACAATATGAGTTCTACAATATTATTAAGTCATCTGGAAATCAAACATTTCAACTTGAACAATAAATATCCTGAACTTCATGAGAAGAAAAACAGCATTTCAGATAGCTATGTTTAACAAGAAAAATGCCCAAAGGGTGAATTGGTTTGGTTAAAACATAAATTACAATTTTTATTTTTTGTATATGAGAAATATTAATTGGGCATTTACAATAAGCAGTTTACTTTTCATTTTAACACCAATTTTCTATTGCTAGTGTTTTGCCTCTTAATCAGGGGTTGAACTCACAGATTCTGTGGCCTCAAAAAGTTTTGCAAACCCTGATCTATATCATCATAGGTAGTTCTCATCTAATTGGAACTGGAATTTCTGTCGCTAAGCAAAGTGCGATGTCAAATGATCACGTGGGTTAGTGATCCCAGCAATCCCTGATGTTGTTGATAAGTAAGGACCAGTGACCACAACTTCCAACTTCCTGTCAGCTTCCAACAAGCAAAGTCAATGGGGAAGCTAGCAGGAAGTTGCATGTCACAGTGATGACAAGATTTCCTAAGGCATCTTGCAAGCATGCTGGCAGGTAAACGAGTAACACGGAGTGTAGAAGGGCAACAGGTGAGTGCTATGATGTATACCGCAAGTGTGGCTAGACAGGCCTGTGCTATGGAGTGGGAGCAGGGGAGGTGGTGTGGGTGCACATGAGCTCATATGGCAGGAGTGGGAGAGACTTGCAACCTTACTTGCTGGCTTCTCCATTGACTTCACTTGTGGGAAGCCAGCAGGGAAGGTCATGAATGGTGATCATGTAACCACAGGACACTACAACTCTTATTACGTGTGAGCCAGTTGCTTAAGTGCCTAAATTGTGTTCGTATGACTGTGGAGGTGTGCTGCAACAACTGCAACTTTGAAGACCAGTGGTAAGCACCACTCATGCAGCAGTGTTACAACTTACAACAATAGCTGAATGAGTGGTCATTAACCAAGGACTATCTGGAACAATGGTGGAATTCAAAAAAATTTACTACCGGTTCGGTGGGCATGGCTTGGTTGGCATGGCTAGGTGGGTGTGGCTTGGTGGACATGGCAAGGGAAGGTTACTGCAAAATCTCCATTCCCTCCCCACCCCACTAACCTGCTTTCCAGCTCCGTTCTCCTGTGCAGGACAACAAAAGAAGACCCAGCCAATCAGCTGGGACTTGAGAGGCAGAGAATAGATGGGGGCGGGGCCAGTCAGAGGTGGTATTTGCCGGTTTTCTGAACTATTCAGAATTTCCGCTACCAGTTCTCCAGAACTGGCCAGAACCTGCTGAATGCCACCTCTGATCTGGAAGCATCCATATCTTTTTCTGTATGTCACCAGAAAATTTAAAAGAATTGGCAAACGTTTGTGGAATAATAGATGTAAGAAATAACAGAACAGAATAAGAGAATTGGAGAAGACCTCAGATGTCTTCTAGCACAACTCCTTGCTTGAGCATGTTACCATATAACATTTCAGACAAATGGCTGTCCAGTCTCTTCTTAAAAACCTCCAGAGTTGGAGCGCCCACAGCTTCTGAAGGCAAGCCATTCCACTGGTTTACTGTTTTCACTGTCAGGAAATTTCTCCTTAGTTCTAGGTTGCTTCTCTCCTATATTAATTTCCACCCATTCCATCTCATCTGTGTTGTTTTGCCTTTGGAAAATAGGTTGACCCCTTCTTCTTTGTGGCAGCCCCTCAAATATTGGAAGAGTCCTTCTTCTGGAGGAAAGAGCAAGTGATGACATGCAAATAGAAAAGACAGAATGTGCACTGCAATGTTATGACATCCATTTCACAACTTTGTCCCTTTGATGGTTAGGAATGGATGCCTGTGAATGCAGAAGCCTCCTAAGAGGTTATAGCTGACTATTTTAGAACCTTCCTTGGCAGATTTAAAAAACATCCCAGCTTATAAGGATAAGATTCTTCTTTAAATAGAGGCTAGATGGGATAATAAGATTAAAATAAATGGCCTGTAAGGATCTTAGTGAAGTTCCTTACTTTAGTGCATCACTCCAATTACTTTGTTATTCCATGTTTTTGTGATTAGGATGTGTTTGAGTTTTAGACGCAATGTTTATATTTGGTATTTAGAATCTGGTGGTTGGATTTTCAAGTACATGTACCGTTAAGGGCAGCACTTAAGCTTTAAATACCTTTTCACTCACACAGTTGTTGAGTTTTAAGCATTCTGCACCTGCAGTTTTCCTCCTCCATATATAATTGATTTTGGGGGCGGGATTTGTTTGTTTATGGAGTTTGCTTTTTTACTATTGCTAACAATTTGAATGTAGCCATATGCTCCAAATGTTCTTTGTGCAGTAACAGTATGAAGATTTCTTTTAAAAAAATATATGTATTAGTGGTTTATCTTGATAATGTTATGCTTTTTATCTTTGGCACATAACTATGTTCTTGTGTACCACGTGTAATCAGAAGCAATAGGAGGTTGAATGCAGGATGCCTCTTTTTAATTTTTTTGTGTTAATTATACAAACTGTTTAATTGCATTTATTTGTGTTAATGGGCTCTATTTATAGATTTTCAATTAATGTGGTATTGGGCTTTCATTTATTGAGGTTCTTTTCTTTTCAGTCAAATTCTTGTATGTGAAATGTTTTCCATTTATTTAATATTGCACTGGTTAACTATGGTTAATGTGGGGTTCATAAGTTGTGATATTTGTGATTATTTCATTGTTCATTAATAAATTATTTTTCTTAAGCACAGTCCCATGAAGCAGAATGCATCAGGACTGAGATTTTGCCAATAGGTATATGTGTTCTACTTTTCCCCTCATTTTAAAAATCTTCTTTGTCTGATGTTTTTCTTCTTGTCTCCATCTTTACTCAAATGTTAGCAGTGACTGTGTGTTCTCTAAGGATCTTTTCTGGACTTCCTTCTCAATGGTCATGGCAATTTGACACATCCCTGAGGCCTTTGGAACTCCACGTTGCTAAAAGGGATTACACAGATCTCTACAATATGTGATAACATATAGTTATGATATATTTAGACTATTTTTGTTGGTGTTAAACAACAACAATTGGAAAATGTATTAAGTGCTGCTTTTATAGAAGCTGATAGATTTCCATATTGTTTGCCAGTTCATCCAATCTATTTTTATTATTCAGTGAACCATAGTTAGGCATAATACAGCTTACTTTTTACCCAGCTAGCCCCACCATATAGGAAGTTGGTGTATCATCATATCACATCATATGTGAAGACCAACTAGATGGCAATAAGAAAAATGTTTAACTCTTTGCTGCCTTCTAGTGGTCTTAAACATGGAGCCACCCAGATATATTAGGTCTAAGCAAGCTATCGGAGATGAAAAAATTTAGGGAGACAAAGGCAAGAATAGATGCTAAAACAGAAGTGAAACTTCATAATGTATATGCAAGAAACTATTTGTCAGCCAGTACTGAGAACGTATGTCAGATTGGACCATTTTCTTTTTGTATCCCAATGATCAGCCAGTTCATTGTAGTCAATAATCTAACTTTAGCCTACACCTTAAAATGTCTTATAAAGCATCAAACAACAGAGTGTTTTCACATCAAGAACCACCCAGAAAATGTCTGGTTTGGTACTATACCATATGCAAAAATTCAACAGGTAACTTTATAATTATTCCCTTATGAATTGCCTTTTCACACTTTGTCACCAAGTAAGCAAAATATAAAAGAAACAACAACAACGACGTATTTCAGTATTTGAGGAGCTGCCACAAAGAGGAGGGGGTCAACTTATTTTCCAAAGCACCAGAAGGCAAGACAAGAAACAACGGATGGAAACTAATCAAGGAGAGAAGCAACCTGGAATTAAGGAGAAACTTCCTAACGTTAAGGGCAACTAACCAGTGGAACAGCTTGTCTTTAGAAGTTGTAGGATGCTGCCAGTTCACACCGGTTCTAGCAAACTGGTACTGCCGGTGAGCAACTGGCCCTGCCCACCCACCCATGCCCATTCCTGTGCTTTATTTCCTGTTTGTGAGCTCAGCTGATTCGCAGCAGAGCGGATTGCCGCCTCAGCTGTTTTACTCACCAGCGCTGAATACAAGGTTAGTTTTGAAACTTAAAATTGGTGGTTTATGGATGCTGCGTGCGCTCTCATGAAACCAGTAGTAAAAAAAGGGTGAATCCCACCACTGTTGTGGGGGTTCATCACTGGAGGTTGTTAAGAAAAGACTGGACAGCCATCTATCTCCTGCTTGAGGAAGGGATTGGACTATGAAGAGCTCCACAGTGCCACCCAGCTCTATTCTGATTGATTGATTGAAAAAACCTCTAACTATTATTTCACATCCTAAAAAGTAGCTTTTCTGTTCCTCTTGGTCCAAATTCTACTGAATTCACTTTGTCTCTTTGTAAAGCTGGGGCGGTGGGCTGTGATTCCATTTTGTTAGATTTGCATGAAGAGTCAAACGCAGAGTGCTTCAGTGAAGAGTTTATTAGTGACTACAGCTCATAACAGACCCGATTTGGCTGGGCTGCGGCTGCTACTTATAGCCAGCAGTCGCAGTTGCCAGCCAATCAGAGTGCAGGGTTTTTTCCGCACTTTTAAACCAATCATATTTGACATTTTACAAGAACGGTTCAAACTAAACCAATGACATTCAAACCTGCATACATAACACCCCTCCCCACTAGGTTCAGTCCATACTCAAACCCCAACCTATCTAATGTATTCTTTTAAATACGTAGGTGGGGCTCTTACGTGTTGAGACCTTCGTGGTTCAGAAGTTTTAACGTTCTCACCCAGTGAGAGAGGAAATGTGTCTGTTGACATTTCCCTAGTTGGACTTCCTGTGAAAGAAGACCCTGTTTGATTGTTAGAATCTGGTCTCTCCTCCCAACCCATCTCCAGCCCAATGTCAGCACCCAAGTCAGGTAGTGATGTGCAATCTTCCACTTGTAAGGATGGATTTTGGCATTGTGACAGATTTTGGGATGGTTCCAGTCGTAATGGCTCGTTACACATGGGATTGATTCTTGTTTGCTGATTATCCTCATGCTCCTCCCCCTCCCCCCTAGAAAAGGCATTAGGTATGGGAACTAGAGAGGAACAATTGCGATGTTCCTGAGGTAATCTGGATCTTAACTGATCAATGTGCCTGCTCCAGAGGACACCATCCTCTGTTTGTACCCTGTAAGAACGAGGGCCAGTTATTTGAGTTATTTCAGCAGGAATCCATGAAGGTTCACCCATAAGGTTCTTAGCATAAACAGAATCACCCACACTGAATGTGAACTGCTAAATCAAGTGGTGCGTTGGGTGCAA
Organism: Naja naja; assembly: GCA_009733165.1. NCBI lineage: Eukaryota > Metazoa > Chordata > Lepidosauria > Squamata > Elapidae > Naja > Naja naja. The sequence continues at coordinate 205,392,186 of CM019149.1, forward strand.
GGGATGAAGGCGGTCAAGGGAGACCTAAGTTTCCTACCCATCAACAACTCTGCTGGGGATAAGTTATTAGATGGGTTAGGAGTGATGTGCTGAACACTAAGAAGTTTTTCAACTTTCTCAGTGATGTCCCCAGGACCCAATTGCTGAAGCTTTTCCTTGGTAAAACGCATACCATCGTTCAGCCCGGCCGTTAGCGAAGGGTGCCCAGGGGCAGTCAGGGCATGTCTGATACCCTGTTGTGCTAAATAGGATTCAAAAGGTTAGATGTAAATTGAGGGCCATTGTCAGAGACAAGAACATCAGGTTACAAAAAAGCTTTTTGAGCTGCTTGATGACAGCATCAGTTGTGGTGGATGCCATAGGGATTACCTCTAGCCATTTGGAATATGCATCTACTATAATAAGGAAGGTGTGCCCTCTGGTAGGGCCAGCAAAATCAATGTGAATCCTAGACCATGGGCCCCTAGGACATTCCCATTCCTGTTTGGGGGCAAGAGGTGGGGCAGGCCTGACTACCTGACAGTTGGGACAAGATGCAACCCAGTTTTCAACCATTTTGTCAATACCTGGCCACCATACATAACTCCTGGCCAATCCCTTCATCCTTACAATACCAGGATGACCCTCATGTAACATTTCCAAAACCTCTCTTTGCAGTTTTGCAGGAATAACCACCCTGTTACCCCACAAAATACATCCTCTTAATACAGATAATTCAGTTTGCCTGGACTTAAAAGGTTGGGCAAGGTGAGGTAGATCTTGAAGAGGCCAACCTTTCTTAATCCAGCCTATAATAGGAGCCAATAAAGTGTCTTTGGCAGTCTCTCTGGCAATTTCAGCAGCGTGTACTGGAAGCTTGGCAACAGTTTCTAGGAAAAGGTGTGTGCCTCAGGTTCAAAGTCCTCCTTGTGACAAGGAAGTGGGCAGCGACTCAAGGCATCAGCATGTCCAATGTCCTTGCCAGGCTTGTGGATAAGTTTGTATGAATAAGCAGCAAGAAATTCAGTCCACCTCAGCATTCTTGGTGACAGGATAGTGGGTGTAGGTTTGTCTCCTGCCACAATGCCTAACAAAGGTTTGTGATCTGTGACAATGGTAAATGTTCTCCCATATAAATACTCATGAAATTTCTTGATAGCTGCAACAATTGCCAATGCTTCCTTGTCCAATTGGCTGTAATTCCTCTCTGCTTTGGTCAAGGTGTGAGAATAAAATGCAATAGGGGCTTCCCTCCCGCTGGGAAGCCTGTGGCTCAAACCCCCACTCCAAAGGGGATGCATCACAAGTCAGTACAACAGGTAAATTCTCAGAGAACTGTATGAGTACAGCATCAGACGTGATTAGTCTTTTAATACTGTTAAATGCTGATTGTTCCTTCCTGCCCCAGACCCAAACAGACTTTTGTCAAGTAATCTGTGTAATGGTTCTGCAATGGTTGCCTTCTGAGGTAGGAACATGTGATAAAAGTTAATAAGTCCAAGGAAGGCTTGCAAATCTGTTTTGCATTTTGGTCTAGGGGCTTCTTTGATTGCTTGAACCTTGGCATCTGTAGGATGGATGCCATGCTTGTCAATCATGTAGCCCAAGAACTCAACCTTGTCAGTTCTAAGAGTGCATTTTTCTTCCTTGACTTTTAACCCGCTTTCTTGAATCTGGTAAGGACTTCTCTGAGTCTCTCTTGTAATTGAGTGTCATTTTCAGCAGAGATTAACACATCATCAAAGTAAGGCACTACCCTGGCAGTCCTTGGAGCATCCTTTCCATAAGGCTTTGGAAAATGCCTGGTGCCACGCTTACTCCAAACTGTAACCTTTTACATTTGAAGGCACCTCTATGAGTCACAATGGTTTGGGCCTCTGCAGTGGCATCATCAACTGTTAGTTGTTGATATGCCTGGGCCAGATCCAATTTGGCAAAACTGTACCCCTGCCAAGTGAATGTAATAAATGATGCACCACTGGAACTGGATATGCGCTCTGCTGAAGCGCATGGTTCAATGTCCCCTTATAGTCTCCACAGATTCTTACTGACCCATCAGTCTTGACTGGTGTGACTATGGGTGTCTCCCATCTGGAGTGGTCAGTGGGCTCTAAAACTCCTTGAGCTATTAGTTTATCTAATTGTGCATCAATTTTTTCCTTTAAGGCAAATGGGACCCTTCTGGGCTTTAAATGAATTGGGGGCACCTTGGGATCTAGGTTGAAAGTGATAGGGGTCCCCATATACTTGCCCAATCCGTCGCTGAAGACCTCTGGAAACTCAGACTTCAAGGCCTCCTCCCATTCAGTGTTGCTCACGTGATTGATGCCAGTCACCTCGATGCCTAGTGGATTGAACCACTCAAGTCCCAGCAAGCTTGGGCGTCTTTGTCCACGATGGTCAGGGGCAAGCGTTTGGTGTGGCCTTTGAACTTCACGTTGAATTCTCTTGTTCCAACTACTGGAATCTTGTTCCCTTGGTAGTCTTTAAGAGTCAGTGCTTGCTTCTGGAAATGCTTCTTCTGAATGTTGGGAAGTAGCCTGTGAATAGTGTCCCATGACACCATAGATAAATAGGAGCCTGAGTCCACTTCCATTTGGCAAGGCCTTCCTTCAATAAGTACCTTCACATGTACTTTTCTGCTTCTTAAGGGTGAAGAATGACCAATAGTGACTGTTTGATGAGTTTCATTCTTCCCATTTGCTTCTGTGTTGCGCCCATTTTCTCACTGAAGTTGTTATGCTTGAATTCTTTATCAGGAAACTTCTTTCTGCTTGGTGGAGTTCTGGATGATTTGCAGACTCTTGCTAGGTGACCTCTTTTTTCACAACGGAGGCAGATGGTATCAAAAACTTGCATTCAGTGGGGGTGCCCCCCAACCTCTGCAGTAAAAGTCTTGCCTTTTCTTCCAAGGTCTTTCCTTTTCTTCTCCATTCTGAGTCTATAAATTCCTTCCTCCACCTCACTACAGTCTGAATCAGAATCTATTTGCTCACAATGGGTTGTTGTGGATTTTTCCACATCAGGATGGCTTGCGGCCTTGTTAATTTTCTTCATGGCTGCTGCTGAGGACTTGGTAGCTTCCGCTGAAGAAGCTTCTTCTATGGCCTCCTTAAGCGTGATCTTAGGTTTCATTAATAATTTGCTCTGCAAAACCTTGTCTTTAGGCCTAGAACAAATCGATCGCATGGCCTCTTCTAAACTGTTAAATTCACATGCACCCCAATGTCTCTTAAACTTGCCATGAAGTCATTCGTTTTGCTTTCCCCTTGATCCGACGGTAAATTCGTGTCTCTTAATGAGGCACGATACTTGTGGGCGTAATGGGCTCTTAAAACTTTTCTAAATCAGGCCATTCCATTACCTTCACGTCTGCAGCTCCGCCAATGCCTTCGCCATCTTGAAAACTGCGGACCGCAGTGGTGAGAAGACTGCCCTCTTCGCTTCTCGGAAATGTCGGCGAGATCGTTTCCCTCCAAATACATTTGGAAACGATCTGCATCTGAGTCCCAGTCTTCTGCCGTCGGATCGAGCGGGCTGGGGGTGTTCAGTGCAGCCATCTCTCTCAGCTTGCTCTCCGCATTGTCTTCTCTTTGGGAAGGATCCCACCTTCGTCGCCAGTGTTAGATTTGCGTGAAGAGTCAAACGCAGAGTGCTTCAGTGAAGAGTTTATTAGTGACTACAGCTCATAACAGACCCGATTTGGCTGGGCTGAGGCTGCTACTTATAGCCAGCAGCCGCAGTTGCCAGCCAATCAGAGTGCAGGGTTTTTCTCGCACTTTTAAACCAATCATATTTGACATTTTACAAGAACAGTTCAAACTAAACCAATGACATTCAAACCTGCATACATAACACATTTGATATTCGCAAGATTGAAAGCTGTTCCTGAAAATCTTTCTGCAGCTTGTTTGCCTTAGAAAGCTGAAGATAATGTTCAGTTTTGAGGAAAAAGTGGCAGCGTAAATGTACACCAAACAGCCATGGCAGAAGCTGGGTCCTAAAGGCAGACAATCAGGCAGCAAAAAGCTTTCCAAAGCTTTCCAAGCTTTGCTGCCTGTCTGCTTTTAGGATTTTGCTTGCTTCCTTCCTTTCCTCTATCTTCAGCCTGTCAGTAACTCATCAAGATAAGAAACTTACAGATTTTGTCACCCTCTTTCCAGGCATGCAGTAAATTTAGCAGATTAAATTTGCTAAAAATTTTGCTAATTCAAAAGGGATTGAGATTGGAAGGCAGAGATGGTGCGTTAGTGTCAATGGGGGAGGGGCCCCAGAAAGATCAACAAGTCTGTCCCTCCCAGCTTTTGTTGTTTTCTTTATTGAAGAAATGAGGTTTTCTGGGGGAGGGAGAGGGTTAAGCAAGGGAAAGGTCCAGAATTAAGGCCCAGGACTAAATGTACTGCTATTTTAAGGCTTGGTATGTCATGCAGAAGTAGCAAATTAGATGAAAACTAGAACCCAAGGATAAAGTGAATGAGTGAGAGAAGACTCTGGAAAAATTGAAATACTTGCTACACCAAGGGTGTCAAAACTCGCGGCCGTGGCCCGGATGCATCACATGCTGGCCATGCCCACCCCCGGTTTGGCAAAGGGGGAAAAAGTTGTGATACATCACGTGATGATGTATTGTCACGAGTTTGACATGCCTGTGCTACACAAATGTAAACATTTTACAACTTTAACAAATACGAAGGATAATATTTATAAAAAATGAAATGGCTCTAATTTGTAGATTAAGGTATGCATAGCAAGCAAGATTAATTCTCTTCAAATTACACTACTGAAAATAGTGTCTGTCTACAGACTGAACAGTAAAAGTAGTATAACTTAGCAGTAGCAACAACGGTATCAATACCAGAAACAGCTATAAACTTTCAGACTCTGTCCCACATGCAAACATGCAATATCAGGGATGGGATTCTACCAGATCGTACTTATTCGCTAGAACCAGTTGTTAACATTCTAAGCAGTTTGGAGAACCGGTTGTTAGAAGAAATTACTGGCCTAATCCTGTAAGGAAGGCAGGAAGGAAACATTCTGGTGTTGCTTACAGAAACTGCCTTTCCGTTAACCCTTATTACATTCTTGGCAGGACTAGACTTCCTGTCTCAGGAACGTCTCTGGAGTTTTCCCCCCCTGCTTTGCTGGTACTTTGCTTGTGTGGAGTGACCATTCAAAGTTACAATGGAACTGTAAAAAGTGACTTATGACCATTTTTCACACTTACGACTGTTGCAGCATCCCCACAGTCATGAGAGGCCAGGCGAGGAGATGCGTGCCTCGATGTGAGTGATATTGAGTTGGCCACACCCAGCCAATGACATGACCACCAAGCCATGTCCACCCAGTCACACGACCACCAAGCCACGCCCACCACCTAAGCCACACCCACAGAACTGGTTGTTAAAAATTTTGAATCCCACCCCTATGCAATATTATTTTGTCCCCAAAATAAAGAAAAAAAATTACAGGTAGTCTTCGACTTACAACAGTTTAATGACCCTTCAAAGATACAATGGCACTGAAAAATGTGACAACACCCGTTTTCAAAGTTACGACCTTTGCAACATCCCCATGATGATATGATCAAAATTCAGACCCTTGGCAACTGGTTCATGTTTATGGCTGTTGCTGTGTCCCAAATTGTGTGATTCCCGTTTGCAAACTTCTGACAAGCAAAGTCAATGGGGAAGCCAGATCCACTTAACAATTGGGTTATTAACTTATCAACTGCAATGTTTCACTTAACAACTTTGGCAAGAAAGGTCATAAAATAGGGCAAAATTAACTTAAATGTATCACTTAACAACAAACTTTGGGCTCAATTATGGTTGTAAATCGAGGACTACCTATAAAACTATTTCCCTACAAATATTGGAACAGAAAGAATATCATACAATTCACTTTAGAGTAGCAATGTTTCTCGACCTTGGCAAACATGTGGACTTCAACTTCTGGAAGTCCCCAGTCAGCCACGTTGGCTGGAGAATTCTAGGAGTTGAAGTCCATGTGTCTTAAAGTTGCCAAGGTTGAGAAACCGTGCTTTAAATACTAACAATAATTACAAACGCAATCCAAATATTTACACAAAATGTAATTATGTAATTATAATGATAAAACTTTGACTTTGATCTGCAGCTGCAAGTACATATGGAATTATTCTTTATTTTTTCCGACTCTACAAATGTCTTTATGCTAAACTCTGAACCTTGGTCTAAATCTGTTTTACATATTCCATTTCAATAACAACCTCTCCCCACGAGCTTCTTATTTTCCGCTGAAAACAAATCCCAAAGGAAGGGCATGTATACACCCAAACTAAACTGTGTTGTTTCTCCATGTCAGATAATATATGTGAGCATGTGCATAATTCTTTCTTTCTTTTTTTCTTTCCCTCACATCCCGGACATAAACTGTTTTAACTCCTTCCCTCAAAACGACGCTATTGAGCACTGCACACCAGAACAACTAGACACAAGGACAGTTTTTCCCCGAACGCCATCACTCTGCTAAACAAATAATTCCCTCAATGCTGTCCAACTATTTACAAAGTCTGCACTACTATTACTATTAACCTTCTCATCACTCCTTCTCATCCATCCCCTCCCACTTTTGACTGTATGACTGTAACTTTGTCGCTTGTATCCTTACAATCTATATTGACTGTTTCCTAGTATGATTTGATTGCTTATTGTATCCTATGACTATCATTAAGTGTTGTACCTTATGATTCTTGACTCTTGATGAATGTATCTGTTCTTTTATGTATACTGAGAGCATTTGCACCAAGACAAATTCCTTGTGTGTCCAATCACACTTGGCCAATAAAGAATTCTATTCTATTCTATTCTATTCTATTCTATTCTATTCTATTCTAATCTACTGTATTCTATCTCCCTCCTTGCGTCCCTCTCCTGTTTAAGTAGTGTGTATTAGAGGTGGAGACCCTTTGAGAACTGAATGCAACAAAATTTCATTTTAATGTATGCCAATTAATGTACATTCAAAGTGACAATAAAGTTATTCTAAGTCTAAGTGGAATATCTAACTTCTAAAGGCCAACATGCATGACAAAAATCCAAGCAATTGTAACGCTACCTATAAATATCCAACTAAATAACGTAGGACCCGCACCTAGAAATTGATGGCTTGTATAGTAACTAGGGTAGACCGACTGGCTTCTATCGATCGCCAAGGCGGTGCCGCAAAGGCTTTCTGGGACATGTAGTCCGCTCGTACTTCCTCTTTTCAAAGCGTTCTTCCCTCAGCGCTGTTCTCGAGCGGCTAAGTTCTCGCGGATTGGACAACCGCTGACCAATCAGTGCGCAAGCAAAGCGTTTTGGGCCTATTATGATTGCCTGGCTTTTCAATTCCATCCTTAGTTGCCGCCTGCTTGCCCGCCGGAGGGAGGTGCAGCGGCCGCCGCCGCCGCCGCTGCGCAGGTGTGTCTCTCTCCAGCTTACCTCCCTTCCGGATTCACATACCTGTCTGCCCGCGCTGGAGTTGAAGGATGCGGCTGCGCTCAGGGGTCTTTGCTTCTTTCTGCCTGGCGGTGCAGGCCTTGGGTGTGGGGCTTTTCCTTAGAGGCTTCTTCCCGGTGCAGGTCAGATCGCTGTTTCCGAGCGGGACCTTCGGCCAGATGCCCGCAGAGCCTCCTAACACAGGTACAGCGTCTCTCCCTCGCTCGGGTTGGGATCTCGCCAAGAAAGGCGAGGCGTGGCGGGTCGCCTAGAGGAGATAGGCAGACCCCTTTCAAAGCGGAGTGGGAAAAAAAAATCACCCCTCGCTTCTTTCCATGGCATATCGCCTCTCCAGTCTGTCAAGCAAGACAAGAGGGGCGAGTGAGATGCTCCAACAAGCTTGAACTTCTCTTTGTGGGTGGTTTAGCGGAGTGGCGGTGGTCTAATTCGAGACAGGTCCCGCAATTCAGAAAAGAGGCGCCCAGTTTTATTTGCAAGGAGTTTTGAGGCATTTGCACTTGCCGGGGGCAACCTCTGCCTCCTCTCCAACTCGTCTTGCAGGTTGCTTGGGCTTTAGTAGTGTTTGTTGGGCCATGAGTGGCCCAGCCTTGGTTGCTACCCTATGCTGCTCAGAGAGAAAGGAGGCATCAGGAAACCTACCTGCCTGGCAGGTGAAATAAACAGTTGGACAAAGGTTGGCTTTTGTCAGAACAAAAAGTTGTGTGGTTTGCCCTTCTCCTGGCAGAATGCCTTCCTTCTTTTCTTCGGCAACGAGATGGGTACGATTATAGGGCCAAAATGAGGAAGAAGAAACAGGCTTTATAATCCAAGGTAGAAAGTGAGTAATAATAATAATAATAATTATTATTATTATTATTATTATTATTTTTCCTAAACACTTGGGAAGTGTTCGACTAGTGGTTTGTGATACGAAACTCAGCATAGTTATCTCACATGCTGTGTACACTGTCATTTTTGTGTATAATAATAATATAAAAATAATGAAAATAAAAATAAAAAAAAGTTTGGATAGTGGATGTGGCAGTGCCTGGAGACAGCAGAATAGAAGAGAAAGAACTGGAGAAGATAACAAAGTACAAAGACCTACAAATAGAAATAGAACGACTATGGCAAAGGCATAGGATAGTACCAATAGTAATAGGCTCCTTGGGTGCAATCCCAAAACAACTGGAGCACCACTTGAACACCATTGGAATTGATAGATTTGCCATCAGTCAACTGCAGAAGGCAGCTTTACTTGGAGCAGCTTCCATCCTGTGGCCATATCTGTAACACCATCAAACATCCAGATTTGCCTATCCTAGGTCCTTGGTAAGGACTTGATAGGTAGGCAAAAATGCCAAACTCAATCTGAACATCTGGTTAACTGTGCGATGAATCATAATCATAATATTGGCCCCGGACCTCCCTTCCTTCCACACGACCTGAAGACCTGGTTCTTTCAGCAAGCTGGCCTGGACTGAAGCGAAGTGGGGCGGGTTTTTAACTGTATTTTAGATTAGTTTTATTGTTTTAGTGTTTATTGGGCTTGGAGGTTTAATAGTGTTATAATCTATTTAATTTGTATTGTGTATTTTTATGCTGTGAGCCACCCTGAGTCCCTAGGGAGAAGGGCAGCATACAAGTCCAATAAAATAAATAAATAAATAAATAAATAAATAAAGAAAGAAAGAAAGAAAGAAAGAAAGAAAGAAAGAAAGAATATGTGTCATGCCAGTGAATAATGTTATGTGCCATGTCAGTGAATAACTCCAAAAGTTATTCAGGCTAGTGAGAGAGGAGGTAAGGGAGCAGAGGCCTATTTGGTTAGCTTACTGTACTGCCAACTATCCAGATTGTGTCATATTTTAAAAATAAAAGCAATACAATGGAAATAAAAGCCTGTAATGCTAAAAATCAACAATGAAAGTCTTGCTTGAAAGGGTGTTAGAAGGGCCATTTTAAAATGGTTGGTGCACTACTCAATGGCTTGAACCTGGATCGCCACATGATGAGCCTGTAACAAATGTAAATGAAGCTCATGGAGGTTCTTGCAAGTCACCTGAACAAAATCTCTAGAGGCCTTGAACATTAATAACTAGCATTTTGTTTCAGTTACAAAGTATCCGGTAGTCAAAATAATGTTTTTAGTATGTGTATAATGTGATCTCTTTGAATTCTAAGACTAGACTGAGTTCTGTACCAGTGTAAACTTCTGATCTAGATTCCAAAACAAGTTTTGTGGAACATATTACAATACTGTACTCAAATGTTGATATTATCACTATATATGGTTACTTCCCTTGGGGAAAAGAAAAATGGTCTCTTTCTTCAAAGTGATTGATGAACAAGGCTGAGGGCCATTTCCTCTGCCTGGGGACCTGGTCCAAGTCTAGTTTCAGGTCACTTTGAACTACATACTTTGTCTTTTTGAGAAAGTATGATCTAGTTTAAAATGAGATCTATTACCTCTCTGGAAATGTATAATTGGTCCCATTTTATGACCTTTCTTGGCACAATTGTTAAGAATCACTGCAGTTAAGTTTGTAGCATGGTTGTTAAGTGAATCTGGCTTCCCTATTGACTTTGCTTGTCGCAAAAGGGGTTCGATCATATGACCCTGGGACACTGCAGCAGTCATAAATTTGAGTCAGTTGCCAATGTGACCATGGGGATGTTGCAACGGTTGTAAGTCTGAAAAATGGACGTAAGTTACTTTTTTCAGTGCAGTTGTAACTTTGAATGGTCACCAAATGAGCTGTTGTAAGTCGAGGACTTCTGGTAATGTTGCAGGAAATTACAAGACTCAGACCTTGGAATTCAAAAATAAGTTTTATTTGCGCAAAAGTTCAGAGCATTTTAGCCAAAGCACATCTGAATGGCTTCTTATGGGTTTTGCAGTTACTTTTATACATTCCAAAGGCTACAAACCACAGAAAAACAACTTGTCAATCATCCATTGGTTACTTTGAATTTCAGCTACCCCTCTCCCCTGTTGCTGGGCAAAAGTAGCTGGATTTCACAAAATCTTTGCTAACCCACCTTGCTTAAATCCTCTGACTTCTTGTACCTCTGTTTGTGGTTTTTGTTGCAAGCAAGACAACATTTCCTGCTTGACAAATATGGGTGAATGACCGATGGATGACCCTTTAATTTGGCATTTTTCATTAATACACACATTTCATTATTAAAAGAACGATCTTTTTATATCCTTCTTTATGTTCTGCTTTAGTATAGTTATTGAAAAAAAATCTGCAAAAAGATAAAGTGTTGCTAATTCAAACTTCCTCTTTTGGTTTCCAGCAAAAGTTATCCATTAGACTGGTGAATGTAGTTGCAGTCATGCAGGCCTCTCAGAAGCCAGGCTAAAACTAGTCAGTGTTATCTGCTGCAGGATGTATTTAATTTAAGTAGCTAGTCAGAAAAGCTTAATTTAAAGATTTTGATCATAATGTATTATTTATTTATTTATTTATTTATTTATTTATTTATTTAGACTCGTATGCCGCACTCTCCAAAAAGGACTCGGGCTGCTCACAGATAAAAACACAGAACAATAAATTATTTTAAAAGAAATTAAACTAAACAAGCCAAAATACAACTATAAAACCAAGTTAAAATCGAATTTAAAACCCACCCTCTCCCCCAGGAGATCAGTCCAGCCCAGCCTGTAAAAACAACCAGGTTTTTAGATCGCGCCGGAAAGAGGAGAGATCGGAGCCAGCCGGAGCTCAACGGGTAGCTGGTTCCATAAGGCGGGGGCCGATGCAGAATAGGCCCTTCCCCAGGTCACCGCAAGCCGACATTGTCGTGCAGACGGCAACCCGAGGAGTCCCAACCTGTGTGCTCGCACAGGGCGACCGGTATTTGATATCGGCAGGAGACGCTCCCGCAAGTACCCCGGACCCATGCCATGAAGGACTTTGAATGTTAAAGTCAAACATCATTAACCTGGAAGTTTCTATAATTATATTTTCTAATAAAAGTGCAGTCTTGTTTGAAATAGTTTGAATATATGCTCTTCAATACCTGTAGGAAGACTTGGTTTTAGAAGCATATTTATTCAAAGTGCTTTTATGCAACACCAATCAGTTTAATCTTAAGTGATTTATAAAGCAAAAAATATAATGGCAGCATCCAGGTACACTAAAGTGTCACATATATATATATATGATTATTAATATGTCACAGAAAGCAATTTTATCAACTTTAATTCAGATTGTCATCAAAAAGGAATGACCAAACAGATACCTATAGGAAAATCATTAGGAATTCATTAGGAATTTCATTAATTGTTGTGGGTGTTTGAAATATTTGTCCTGATATATGCAAGAAAAAAACATACCACTTTTTAAATTATCCTGGATCACCACAAATTCTTTATTCATTTATTCATTTTTGTTAGTAATTGTTGATTCATCCAGCACACATTCAAAGAATTGAGCAGGATTCATAATATAGAAAAACTTCTTTATCTACAAAAATATAAAAACATGATACAAGCAAACAATATTTATGCAGCTCTCGCAACTGGTAGAGAGAAGAAAAAACTTAGAACACAGAATAGCTAAGCCACACCCAGACTAAAAACTGCTCACATAGCTCTCACATCAAATCCTGTGTCTCGGTCAAAAACAGTTCCCATTGGCTGGCTCGTTGCCATGGCTATTCCAGTTCATAAATTCTTTATGCACTGGCAATTTTTTATCTTTACACTTTAGAGCGAAAAAAAGGTTACTGGGTCTGTTAATTTGTTGTTCACTCCTATATTACCAAGTGGCCTATTATTATGTATACCATTATGTTCAATTACTATATATTTGCTTTTTAAACGAAATCTTTTCAAGAAAAGTTTTAGAATGAAAACTTAGCGTAGTGGTAAAGATGTTGGGTTAGGAATAGGGATATTCAGGTTCTAATCCAGCTTCAGTCATTGAAACACACAAGATGTCTTGAATCAATGATCTAATGTCAAAATATCAGCAGACAAAAATAAATTATGCTCAGAATTACCCAATACAAAATTGATATCTCAGTATTTCCCAACAAAAATTGCTAATGGTTCAAGAATCAAGTTTTAAAACAATTCAGAAAATGGACAATAGGTGCCAAATTATAAACCAATTGGTCCTGAAATAAATTGATTTTGTAGAAAATAACTTTCCATGTTGGCGGCATATAGTAGAATTACAGAGTTGGAAGGATCCTATGAAGTCATCAACTCCAACTCTTTTCAGTTCACTACCCCATCCCCGCTAGAAACCTATCCAGTCTATCTTTGAAAACCTCCAGGGAAGGAGAAGAAATCACTTTGCACTAACCAATTTCATTGATTGACAGCTCTTATATATAAAAACGTCTTCTAATGTCTAATCTGTATCTACATTCATGAAGTTTCATTTCTTTAGTTCTAGACTTACCCACTGTAGGAAATGGTAATAAGTCTGGATCTCTCCATTGTGATTTCTCTTCAGATTTAAAGACAGTTACAATATTCTCTCTGAATCTTCAAGCTAAATATATTTTATTTAACTGTTCCTTGTAGGACTTGGTTACCAGTCTTTTCACTGTCTTAGTAGGCCTTCTCTGAACTTATCAGTGTATTTTTTTAAACTGAGGTGTACAAAACTGTATACAGTACTCCAAGCATGACCAAGGCAGAGTAGGATGAGATTATTCCTGTGATCTGGACACTATGCTCCTCTTGATTCCCTTCAAGATGTCTTTGGTCTTCTCTGCATGTCTCTATTGGGACATGTTGAGCTTGTAACATACATAGCACATTGAAGTCCTTCTCACACATGCTGCTTTTGAGTCAGACTCTCTTCATTATGTACACTTTTTTTTTCATTTGTCTTACCTAGATGTGTGACTTTATGTTTCTTCCTGTTAAATTTCATTCCATGTGTTTTTGCCTATTGTTGTGGCCTATGTAATTTTCCTCCCTGTCCCAAGTATTAGCCATCCTTCTTAGGTTTCCTAATTGTAAATTGCAATCCACTTAATAAATTGTAAGCAAGGCCAGGGTTTTTTGGGGGGGAGCGGTAGCTAGAACTGTTCCCCAAAATTTGACATGTTCTGAGGGAAGTAATTAATAGCTCTTAACTTCCCTGTGTAATTTCTACTGTCTCACTAATGCCAGCTCTTCAATTTCCTATCTCTTCCATTGTATTCTCTCTAGAATAGGGGTGTCAAACTCTCGCCATCAGGGTGTCGTCATGTGACATATTGTGACTTTCCCCCCCTTCGCTAAATCAGGTATGGGCATGACGCATCCGCCCCGCCAGCCTGGAGTTTGACAACCCTCCTCTGGAAGCTTGGATCACTATGCTACCCAGAATGCAGCTTTTACAAGGCAATAGCCAGGGGTGGGTTTCTACCAGTTCTGTCCGGTTCTGTAGAACCGGTAGTTCTGAAGAGCAGCAGACATAGAACCGGTTCTATGTCTGCTGCTGTTTTGGCCCACCCACCTGCCCGGGCTCTTACCTGATGTTTATTTCCTGTTTTTCAAGTTCAGCTGCTGTGTGAGGCACAGCTGCGGTGGAAAAGCAGGCTTTCAAACACTGCTGATAAAGATTTACAGGCGCGCAGCATGCAGAGAAGCACATCGTAAATCACCAAACATCGTACAACATCGTACATTACCACGAACCGGTAATTAACCCTGTCGGATCCCACCCCTGGCAATAGCTATCTCTTGTATGTATTCACTGGTCTTGCATGCCTCTGAGATTAAGCGGGCAAAGGCAAGAACAAAAGTGAGGTGGTAGCATTTACTCAGTCACCTGTCATCTTTTAGATAGACAGACCTGCTCCTTATTACTATATCTTACAAGAGGCAGAGGAGATAAGCAGTTGGAAGCATTGGTTGTTTCTGATAATCACATTTTGCTTGCTTTTAAGCTGAGTAAAAGGCATGCTGTGTGTCCTCTGGGATTGGGTCAGGTGGGAGCTCACACTTTTCAAGGGCTATTGCATATCAACAACAATGCCATGAAGATGATGGAGCTTCAGCAGCTGTCGAAGAATGCAAATGCTTGAAATACCGCTGGGAATAAACCACTAATAATAATGTTTTAGCATATTCCTAGTGCTACAGCCAAAGGTATACTAGTTCTCCCTCAAGAGACTTTGGAATTCAGAGTAAAATAAGTAAGAAAACAATTACTTGAAGTGTTTAGCCTTCACTTAATTGCTAAATTGGCTACATTTTAATTTCTCACATCATTAAATAACAGCAGAATCTTGGACTGAAAATTTAATTCTGGCCTATGTTCCTTTTCACTCAAAACTGCTTATTAACTGTTTGGGGAAAAATCCTTTGGATTGTTCTGAATAATGTTTTTCTTTCCATTAAAAGGTAAATCTTACTAATCCTTACTACTAAGTGACAAAGTCCTTATACAGCAAGGTGCTTAAAAGTTTGTGAACTCTTTTGAATTTTCAATATTTCTGTATATACAGTATATGACCTAAAACATGACTTGTTCAAGTCCTAAAACTTGTTATTCAATGGAGGGATGTTGGTGGGCTTCCTTGCATAAATTGCTCGCTTTAGATCTTTTCACAAAATTCCTATAGGATTCAGGTCAGGACTTTAACTTGCCAATCCAAAATGTTAACTTCTAATTTAATCATGTGGTTATGCAATTTTGGCTTACTATCTTGCTGCATGACCCATTTTCTCTTAACCGTTAGTTCAGGAATAAATACCCTGACATTTTCTTGTGGAATTTAGTGGTACAATTCAGATTCATAGTTTCATCAATGATGGTACACTATCTTTGTCTGGAAGGACAGAGCAAACCCAAACCATGATATTGGCACTGTCACTTTTTGCTGAGGGAATAAAGTTCTTATGCTGGAATGCAATGTTTTGCCTTTTGTGAAGTGGAACACTTTTCATTCAAGCTGAATGAAAGAACATTTTTCCAATAAAATTCCAGTTTATCTATGTGGTCTTTCACAAACTGTAGATAGGCAGCAATGTCTATTTGGAGAGCAATGTCTTTCTCCTTGCAACCCTGCCATGCACACTATGTTGGTGAATGTTTTTGTTGGTGAGGTTATGAACACTGGCATTCACCAATGCAAGAGAAGTTTTTAGCCCTAGATATTATCCTGGAATTCTTTTAAGATTTCCAGAGTATCACCCCTTGCTTTTGGTGTGATCTTGGTTGCTCAACCACTCCAGGATGGAGTAACAATAGTGTTGAATTGCCTCCTTTTGTATACAATCTGCCTGACAGCGGAGTTTGGTAGAGTTTAACCTCTTTGGAAATAGTTTTGTAGCCTTTTCCAGAACATCAGTACCTGTTTTTTGGAGGTCTTCAGAGATCTCCTTGTTTGAGCCATAACACATTTCCACATACCTGGATTGTAAAGATCAGTCTTTGATAGTAAACACCCAAAATTATGTTTTGTAAATAATGCAGGATCTCCACACTAAATCTAACAAATTTGACTCTAATTTCTCTTTCAAATAAACTGATAATCCTAGAGGTTGACATACTTTTGCCATACACAAATATGTAACTTTGGATTATTTTTCACAAATAAATGAGCAACTATAATGCTTTTTTGTCATTTGTTTAATCAAGTATTTTTAATCTAGTTTTAGCAGTTGTTCAGAGAACAGATTACCCTTTAGGGTTCTATCTATAGAGAAATACGGAAAATTCAAAAAGGTTCCCAAAATTTTAAGAAACACTATGGATATTTTCCTTACTGTACAGTTCTAATTTTGTATACTTTCTCCCAGGTATAGGCATCATTGAGGCTTCCTGAAAATTGACAGCACCCTTTTATACTTTTCTGGGATAGTAACAATTCTGCATGAATTCTGCAATGCTTATCATCTTTGTTGAAATGTATTTGTTTACAATCATGTCTACTGGCAGTGCAAAGTTGGCAAGGGATTATTGCAAATCAACGAAATGTTCCAAATGAATTTAAATGCTGAAAGCAATAATTCGGAAAATTATTGGTTCAGCAACAATAAATGGTAAAATTTCTGAGATTTATTGTGGGCAATTATTTTGGTTAGTTGGGACATTGGTCAGGTGGGTTTAGATTAATTTGTCATTTTTTATTCTTCCCTTTCTATCACCTTTGTTACCCAAATACATAAATAAAAACAGTGTCCTTTCACTAGCTGGAATGTACGTGTAGAAATTCTGCAACAAATGGGAGTTTACTTTCAGACAGCCATGGGTGGTGTTCATAAGCCTGTTGTTCTAGAGTGCTTTGGCTCTTATTGGTGCTCTATTCATCCTTTCCATGTGTCTCCTAATTCTAAGGGTTGTTTAAAAAATGTTTCATTGTGTTGATTTGTACATTCTTGCGACCTACCTACAAAACTCATTTTTCTTTTCATAGGCTCTTTAAATTGTTGTCAAATATATTAGCTCCTAGTAGCCTCAGGAAGAAGATGCTAGATGTTCATCTGATCATGTATCTAATGCAGTAATGGTGCAAACCTATGATATGTGTCACTGGTGATGCGACCTAACATTTTGGTTGCACGCCATGTGTCTGAACCGTCTGGAAGTTAAAAGAAGAGCTGGCTTTTGTGTCTCCCTCTTAGCCTCTGAGAAAATCAGCATTTTTGGACAATTTTCTGAAGTTCTAGAGGTCCCATGAGAGCAGAGTCCCTTCATGCAACTTCTAAAAGGTCCAGAGAGGCTGAAACAGCAGCTGTCTGCCAACAAATAAGGAAGAAAACTACAGATGTTATTTATGGATCACATACTGAGTTTCTACAATATCTTGTTCACAGTTCACCTTTCTTATAGTTTTTTCCCCGCTTGCCATATTTTTCTCTGTTGTTTTTCTCATGTGATTTAAGTTATTCAGAAACTAATATTGACATCATAAGCAGTAATAACTTTTTGTTGTTGGAAATGAGACAAATTGCAGCTGTCAGAATTAAAATTGTGACCATCCGTTATGGCTTGTTGATTCCTGCCTCTAAAGATATTTGTAGAAAATGGGGGACATTGAGGTCAGTACGCGTGAAGACTAAGTACTAGTTTGGAATAGTGTCTCATGTGATTTCCCCTTTTTTTCTTTTTTTAGAAGAGAAATCAGAGTGGACCAAGACAATCCCACCAATTTTTAACAAAGTAGTTATAGTGTTGATTGATGCCTTGAGAGATGACTTCGTTTTTGGTTCAAAAGGTCTAAAGTTCATGCCATATACAACAGACCTGGTGGAAAAAGGAACAACACATGTTTTTATAGCGGAAGCCAAGGCGCCTACTGTCACTATGCCTCGAATTAAAGTAAGTTCTGGTATCTTGGAAATAAATATTTCTTGACAAGTGATAGTTGTCTTCGGTTAAATCTATACATTGTACATTTCATAAAACAGTATGCTTAATGCTTACTGCAGAAATATGTTCTTTTTGACAACAGGAGTTTTTTCTCAGAATGTGATACGTTCTGCTACGATGTTTGAGGTGAGTGAAACAGTGAAAAAAAAATTAAGGTACCATAGTACTGAATCCAGTACTTTCAGTCCTGCCACCTGTCCTTGACTTATGACCACAATTTATTTATTTATCTATCTATCTATCTATCTATTTATTTGACTTGTATGCGCCCCCTCTCCAAAAAGGACTTGGGGCGGCTCACAATTAAAACCAACAATTGAGCCCAGCATTTCTGTTGTTAGGTGAGAATTTGTTAAGTGAGTTTTGCCCCATTTTACAACCTTTCTTGCCACAGTTGTTAAGAAAATCATTGCAGTTAATAAGTTAGTAACCTGGTTGTCAAGTGAATCTGGTTTCCCCATTGACTTTGCTTGCCAGAAGGTTGCAAAAAGGGACCACGTGACTTTGAATGGTCACTGAATGAACGGTTGTAAGTCGAGGACTACCTGTACTGAATTAAGGGTAAACATTTGCTTAAAGGCGTTGACTGTCTACAGTATATATGTATACACATGCAGAAGTGAGTCCTTATCCAGTGTCAGATTTTAGGTTCTACTGAAACTTCACCTAATGCTTGATCCATCTCTCCTTTCCTTTTGGTGGATCCCTTTGCAGGCACTAATGACTGGTAGAATCCCAGGTTTTATTGATGTAATCATGAACCTTAACTCTCCAGCCTTGAAGGAAGACAACTTAATATGGCAGGCCAAAACTGTTGGGAAAAGAATAATATTCTATGGTGATGATACCTGGATTAGGCTGTTTCCAAAGCATTTTGTTGAATATGATGGGACAACATCTTTTTTTGTCTCAGACTACACAGAGGTAAGTCATCGTCTGGGAGCAGCTGTAAGAATATATACAGTATGTGTGCTTCTATGCATATAACCATTGATGCAAATGTTTTATTGCATATATTATATTTATTTATTTATTATTTATTTATTAATGGGACTTATATGCCTCCCCATCTCCGAAGACTCGGGTGGTGGTCAGATATATATATGGTGGTCAGATATATATATATATATATATATATATATTTATTTAGACTTGTATGCGCCCTACTCCCTAAGGACTCAGGTGCGAACATTAAAACAGAGAAAAAATTACAATAAAAAGAATTAAACAAATAAACAAGCCGAATACAGTTAAAAATTAAAACCCCCCCCCGGGTCATTCCAGGCCGGCCCGTTGAAACAACCAAGTCTTCAGGTCCCGGCGGAAGGAGCGGAGGTCAGGGGCCAAACGGAGATCCACGGGGAGCTGATTCCAAAGGGCAGGCGCTCCCACAGAGAAGGCCCTAGCCCTGGGGACCGCCAGCCGACAATGCCTGACCGACGGCACCCCAAGGAGGCCCCTCCTATGAGAGCGAACAGGGCGATCGGAAAATGATGCTGGCAGGAGGCGTTCCCGCAAGTACCCTGGACCCAAGCCATTAAGGGCTTTATAGGTTGTTACTAATACCTTGAAGGCGACCCGGGAGGCGACCGGCAACCAATGCAAGCCGCGCAGGAGGGGTGTAACATGGGAGTATCGGGATACCCCATCACAGCCCGCGTGGCTGCATTCTGCACCAGCTGTAGCCTCTGGATCGTCCACAAGGGGAGCCCCATGTAGAGAGCATTGCAGTAGTTGATTCTAGAGGTGACGAGCGCATGAGTAACCGTTCGAAGGGCATCTCGGTCCAAATAAGGGCGAAGCTGGCGAACCAGCCGAACCTGGGCAAAAGCCCCCTGGCCACAGCTCCCACATGCTCCTCCAAACTGAGCTGTGAATCCAGGAGGACACCCAGGTTTCTCGCCCTATCCACGGGGGCAACACCTCTCCCCATGACCAAAGATGGTACATCCAATAAAGACCGAGATGCCGGTAAGAACAGCCACTCCGTCTTGGTGGGGTTGAGCTGGAGCCTGTTACTGCCCATCCAGACCTACTGCCTCCAGGCACCGGGACATCACGAGAGAGCATCACTGATCTGGTCTGGGGTGGAGATAAAAGCTGGGTATCATCAGCATACTGATGATACCTCACCCCAAAACCTCAGATGATCTCACCCAGCGGTTTCATGTAGATATTAAACAGGAGAGCGAGAGGACAGACCCCTGAGGCACCCCACAAGTGAGGGGCCTCGGGGCCGACCTCTGCCCCCCTGCCAACACCGACTGCGAGCGGCCTGAGAGGAAGGAGGAGAACCATCGCAAAACGGTGCCCCCCACCCCCAATCCTCTAAGCTGCTGCAGAAGGATACCATGGTCGATGGTATCGAAAGCCGCTGAGAGATCTAAAGGACTAGGACAGAGGAAAACCCCTGTCCCGAGCCCTCCAGAGATCATCCATCAGTGCGACCAATGCTGTCTCCGTGCTGTGTCCAGCCCTGAAGCCCGACTGATACGGATCTAAATACTCAGTTTCCTCCAGGAACAAGGGAAGCTGCTGAACCACCACGCTCTCAACAACCTTCGCTAAAAGCGAAGGTTGGAGACAGGACGATAGTTGTTCAAAACGGCGGGTCCAAGGCAGGCTTCTTGAGGAGGGCCTCACCACCGCCTCTTTCAAGGCGGCAGGAAAGACTCCCTCACTCAAGGAAGCGTTAACAACTGCCTGGAGCCAGCCGCACGTAACCTCCCTGGAGGCATACACCAACCAGGAAGGACATGGGTCCAATAAACACGTGGTGGAAGACAGCCTCCGCATGATCCTGTCCACCTCATCGAGGGAGACCAGGTCAAACTCAACCCAGATAGGATCCACCAAACTCATCGCCACCCCATCATCAGACCACTGCCAGTCAGAGTCCAAGCCAGCACTAATTCGAGCGACCTTATCCGCCAGATGTAAGCTAAATTCCTCTGCTCTGCCCTGCAACAGGTCATCCCCCCTCAATTGAAGGAGGGAGCGGGTCACCCGAAACAGGGCAGCAGGGCGATCATTGGCGGACGCAATCAGAGCGGAGAAGTAAGCACGCCTCACCGCCCTGATCGCTTCTAGATAGGTCCTGATATAGGCTCGCAACTGGACACGGTCGAATTCGGAGTGGCTGGCCCTCCATCTGCTCTCCAGGCGTCTTCTCCGTTTCAGCTCCTCGGAGAACCAGGGGGCCCATTGGGGTCTATGGCGGGGAAGAGGCCACAAGGGGACAACCCGGTCGAGCGCCTCCGATGCCGCCCGTTGTCAGGCGGCCATCAGCGTCTCGGCCGAGCTGTGGTCGAGGGAGGCGGGCAAGAACCCCAGCGCCGTCTGATTATTGGTTATTTCTAGAACCACTACTTTTTTCTTTATTTTACAAAATGTTCATCTCACCTAGTTACTTAAATTATACAATTCACATAAAATATATGTCTTTTTAAAAATCCTTTTCATGCCTCAGGTTCTTAAAATTGTCCCCACCATCATAAACTCTAAATTAGAGATTAGCAATAGAGTGCCAAACAGCATGGTTAATAGACCTAGAATGTTGGAGTTATGTATCTTACCATTCTTGAGAATTTAATACTTAACTACTTAGAACAAACCAAAGAGAAAAAATGTATAGGATATTATTGCAGATGGAAATAGGACATTCACCCAATGCTTTAAAGCAGGGGTCACCAACCTTTTGGATCTCAGGGACCACCAGATTCAAATTTTAAATCCCATGGACCAGAAACCCTGGGAAAATTCCAGAAAAAGTCTGTAGGAAAATTCCCCACCTCGTTTTCCTACCAATCGATCATTCTTTATTTGGGATCGCAGGATACCATCTCCAGCTCTGTTCTCAAGGGGAGAGAGAGAGAGAGACTTTTGGCTTCATGCAAGGAAAGCAGTAGAAGCAGCAGAAATCTTTCTCTCTCTCTCCCGAACTCCATCAGAAATGAGTCTTTGCTAGTGCAGCCTCTTGGAGCAGGATGCCTTGCAGGGTCCCAAAGACTCATTTCTGGCGGAATTGGGGGAGAGAAAGAAAGACTTCTGCTGCTTTCCTTGCGTGCAGCCAAAAGCAGAAGAAGAAGGAAGCGAAAAGAAGCAGCCTGGTAGCCAGGCCAGACGCGTGGGGCAAGTGGGGCAAGTTCCCCCCTCCGCCCTTTCCCCCCTCCCCTCACTACCTCGTGTTGTTCACAATGCAAGGGATTTGCAAGCCTTGTGTTCCCGCGGGCCATATGGGCAGTGCAGCCTTGTGTTCCTATGCAGCCTGGAATAATTGCTTTGGAGAGTGCTTTGGGGGTGACATTTCTCTGCGGACCACCAAAATTTTCTTGTGGACCACCAGTCCCTAGACCACTGGTTGGCGACCACTGCTTTAAAGGAGGGGTGTCAAACTCAAGGCCTGCGGGCCGGATCTGGGCCGCTGGGTGTTTAAATTTGGCCTGCAGGCCCACCATAGAAACAGTGAAGGACCAGCCCATGGTACCTTCGCCAGCGAAAATGGAGCCCGGATGGGCCACGTGCAGCCTCCCTGGGCTCTGTTTTCACTGGCAGAGGGCTGCAGGAGGCCATCACAGCCGAAAACGGAGCCTCGATGAGTGACATTGAACTGGCCAGACCCCCTGGCCACCCCCCCGAGGTCAAACACAACCCTGATGTGGCCCTCAGTGAAATCGAGTTTGGCACCCCTGCTTTAAAGGAAGCTTATGAACCTGTTCTTGGTATGTTCTCAGTGTAACTTTCAGTGTAACTTTCAATTCTTTGTTCAGTGAGACTTATAAGGAACCCAAGCAATTCAGGACTCCGAGGCTAGGATCTTACTTTATTGGGTACATTTAAGCATGTCGATATGATGTACCTGATAAAGTAGTTCTTTGAGGAAGACCCTAGCCTCGGAGTCCTTATTTGCTCGGGTTCCTTATAAGTCTCACTGAACAAAGAATTGAAAGCTCCCAGGATAAGGCTTACTCATTTACTTATTTACAGGGCCAAACTTTAAGCTTAGAAAATCTTAGTTTCTATCTAATTTTAGCAACTAAGTTAATAATTGCCCAACATTGGGAACTCTAGATAACTTAATAATTGTGATGAGATTAACAAGATCTGTTTAATTGCTACATTAGAATAAAATTATAGAGTCAAAACAATGAAACATAGAGGCATCTATCCAAGTTAGCATACAATACTATGAGGATTAAACATCCTAAACTTATAGTTTGCAGATTGTGTTCTGATTTTGGGGAACTGGAACCTTCAAGAATGTTAATTGAAAGACAACATGTTGAATGGTTTGCAGTGTAGCATATCTAAGGAATGTTCAGCCTAGCCGTCTCTCTTAACTTGCTTCCTTAACGTTGTAGGAAGCTTTGAGCTAAACAGCAGATCATTACATTGTGCACACCCCTTTCCATCAGAACATTTATATTTAGAAGACCTGTTAATTAATTCTGCATACCATATGAGCAAAATAGGTGATGACTTAATATATCTCTGCTTTTCTTTCTCACTAAGGTTGACAACAATGTTACTAGACATTTGAATAATGTATTGAAAAGAGAAGACTGGGACATACTCATTCTTCACTATTTGGGATTGGATCATATTGGTCATCTGAGTGGACCAAACAGTCCTTTAATAGGACCAAAGCTTTCTGAAATGGATAACATTATCTCGAAGATTCATAAGTCTCTGCTCTCCAAGGTGAGATGTTTAAGTTTTGAAGATGCATTTGATCATGAAAACAGGAAGAAGATTTGAAGTTTCCTACAGATGCATTTTATCTTACACCCTGACCAAGTAAATGATCAATGGAGACCAAGTCTCATTGTGCTCACTGGGGTACATTTCTAGTTCTTAGTCCCAGGCACTTGGAATTGTCAACAAAGTGAAATGTGTTGATACTGGTTTTTTGAATACATTTGCTGTAAGATGTGCAGGAGATGGAAACTATTTTATTTCAAGCTCCGAAATGTTCAGTTATATCATTGCACTTTGGCTTTATTTCAGCAGAACAAAATCAGTAACGACTTGAATGCTTCATTTTTAATTTGGAAAAAAGTTGAAACGTAGGAAACTTTGGGGACCTCATAGGCTCTTAAGTTTTGTATTGATATATTAATATATGTAATGCAAGGAATCTACATAAGCTTATTTTTGAATGCATATTTGCATGTAGGAACTTGATATATTTGGGATGCATTCTGCTTAGCCAGCTTAAAGATTGTGAAAGTACTAGCCAGGTGGGATCCCATTTCTTATTTAAATAAAAGGTGCTGTGTGAAATCCTAATAATATATTCCTAACAAGAATTGGGGGAGGTTGTTGCTGTGGTATCTTTTATCAGTTTACTTGGGTGTGTGGCAATCGTTCTTGAGAATCCTAATTTTTTGGCTCAAATCTGCAAGGCAAGGAACAGATTTGATTAATGAAATGTTAAACTATTCCATTAAAACTTTGAAAATTTCTTCCGATT
This sequence comes from Naja naja, assembly GCA_009733165.1. Classification (NCBI taxonomy): domain Eukaryota; kingdom Metazoa; phylum Chordata; class Lepidosauria; order Squamata; family Elapidae; genus Naja; species Naja naja. The sequence goes on from CM019149.1 coordinate 205,416,431, forward strand.
CAGGAACTGGAGAAAGAAACTTTGCCCAATTTACTTGTTGTGTGTGGTGACCATGGCATGTCTGAAACAGGAAACCATGGGGGTTCCTCAGAAAGTGAAATTCGCACCCCCTTGCTTTTTGTCAGCTCTGCTTTTCAAAGAACAGGTGGTAAGAACCAACTTTCTCAATAACATGATAAGTTGAATAAAGAAATATCTGGCTATACCATTTCAGATTGTAAGGGTGGTGATGGTTTACATGGTAGAATCTTCCATAACTCCATGAAAATCCATTTTCGCATTCTCTTAAATGTTGTAGAGACATTTATCTCAAAAGCCTTATCCCTTTTCTGTAGCAAAATATTTTTTTTAATTCAATCTTCTGTGTGGTCCCAAATAATCAGAAGTACTATGTTCCAGAAACAAGTTGTGTGGGTGAAAATTTGGCCTGAGGTATTTTTATCTGGAGAAAATTTTAAGTGTTTTAATGTATCTGCTAAATGGGCTGTTAATAACTCCAGAAGCAATCAGTATATTAATATTTTAATGCAAAGTTTTTATGGCTAAAGGCACAAAGTGGTATCAAAAGAATAGCACATCATTCAGTGACATTATTAAAGCTAAGTGAATCTGTTCTTTCTCAATATATATTGAATATATATATATATATTCAAATGTTTTAAAAGAAATATACATCCTGGATACCTTCTGGGTTCCCAATAGCCTCCTGCTTATGTCATCAATTCAATTACCTAGAAACAGTAGTAACTTTTGAAATTTATGTGAAAGTGGCAAGGGAGAGTTTGAATTTTACAGTACTTGAGGTCCTACAAATACTTGCTGAATCTTCCTGTGAAAAAAATAATGAGGAAAAACAGCTGTTATTTTGAATGCAGTAGGGACAGGAGAAAAATACTTATGGGACAGCATTTCTTCTGGTCAAGAAATTATATTTTGGGGAATGAGAAATAGGTAAGCTTTAATCAATATTTTCTTCCTCTCTTTAGGTCCCCCAAAATATCCAGAACTTATCCAACAGACTGATATAGCTGTCACCTTAGCATTAGGACTTGGCTTGCCGGTTTCAAGAAACAATGTTGGGAAGCTTCTGTCCCCTGTGATAGAGTGGAAGTCAGCTAGAGAACAGCTACGGTTGTTGCATTTGAATGGTTTCCAACTCACTCAACTTCTTCAAGGGAATGTTCCTACGTATGAGAAAGGCAAGTAAGTTCAATATGTTCTGGTAATTAGTATGTTTTTATTTTCTCCCATGAACAATCATATTATGGTATGAAGAAAGGAACTAACATTCGGAAAATTAATAAGCAGCTTGCTTATAAGTGAATGAAAGGGAAAGAAAAACAAAAGTAAGAATTGGCTTTATAGTTAATTAGATGTTGATGTTAAATATCAATGGAACCTTTTAAGTCATGCTTCTAGGATAAGACAGCACACTGAAGATATGTCTTATATCTGTGATGTAAACCTGAAGGTTTAGCATATGGCACGTGTTAGCCAGGGATCACCGAGGTGGCTGGCTGCCTCTGTGAAAGGAATTTTTATGGGCGGTGTTATCTTTACCCATGGGACGCTTGAATGCCGGTAGGCATTCGGGGGAGGCTCCTTTCTTGTCCCTCTGGGCTTTATTCGCTCATGGGAATCGAGCCGCCAAGCTGCCGGCCTCAGCGGTGAGCAAGCCCAGCGTCTTACCACATGAGCCACTGCAGCCCCAGATATAATGTTATATCTGAAGATATAATATTATTTCCACATTTATCATAATTTTAAAAAAACTGAAATTCAACTTGAAGGTAAAAAAAACCTGTCAACATTAGCCATAAATATAGTGGGCATGTAGTGGGCATAAATAGAGTGGGCATGTAGTTGGTGCCTTCCTTATGAAGAGTGACTTTGTTTTCAAGTTAAGCGAAGCTGTCATGTTTAGTTGCAAAAGTGTGAATACACCCAGTATGACTCAGGTTTACAATATGGCGTCCCTAAGCGGTAGCCAGAAAATTGTACTAAAAATAAACAAAAAGGGGGAAAAAAAGGAATGAAAAAATAAATGTAAAATTATTGCCGCCTGCCCTTCTTTATAGTGAATAATTATCCTCTTAACCAGCGGCCCCCAATCTTTTGGGCACTAGGTTTTTCCGTGGACTGGAGGGGGTGTGGTTTCGCATGTTGCCTGCATCCTGCAGGTGGGGCTTTGCTTGATTATGTGACCCAGTTTCTGGCATGCTGTGGCCCAATGCCGGTCCACAGATTGGGGATTGGGGACCCCTGTTCTTCGCAATTTCACTAGCTTCTTTGTTCCTTTGGAATCCTCAAATCCCAGAATCATCAATTCGGTCCTTTCTTTCAACCAAAAGTCCATTAAACTTTCAATCTTTCAGAAAGATATTTTGTCAGGTTTTTTTTTCTCTGAGCAAGCTGCAGGTTCAGTTAATTTTATAATCTTTCAGTCATTGTATTTTATTGATTTTCCAACTTTTTGAATACAATAATCTTGCCATAGTTATATATAAATGTCATTTTCCTAATTTTTTTCTAATTCCTTATCAGTAAGACCCAATAGGAATAATGCTGGTTTTATTGTAATGCTGAGCTGCAGTATATTTTTTATCACTGAATGGATTTGCACCCAACATTGTTTTGCTTTTTTTAGTATTGAGTATTTCCTTCGTCACACAAAATTATACAGTATAGTTAGTCCCCATTTAATGTCGACTTATTCAATAACTTTTCCTTGTTCAGCAGCATTGAACTAGGGGATTTATGACACTGTAAGCCATCACAGTGTCCTTGCGATCACATAATTACAATCAGGTGCTTATTTATGCCTCACAGTTATGACATTGCAATGTCTTGCAATTATGCAATTGCCATTTGCAACCTTCAGTGCTAGCTTTCAACAAACAAAGCCGGTGAGAAAGCCCACAGAAGATTGCAAATAGCGATCACCTGATAATGGGACACTGTGAACAAGCAGGGTTCATCTAAGAAGGGCAACTGGGATTGCTGAAACTGCCACTGTAATGTGAACACATTGCTTAGTGATGGAGTACCCAGTCCCAATCACTATTGGTAAGTAAAGACTGCCTAGAAAGTTAGCTAACCCTGAATACCGTGTTTCCCCGAAAATACGACCTACTCCAAAAGTAAGTCCTAGCTTGATTTTACACGTGCCCAATATAAGCCCTATTCCCAAAATAAGCCCTAATTAAGACTTCGTCCACTCTAGGGTGCACAGGTAAAAATTAAGCTAGAGTAGGAATGGGTGGTGGTGGAGGTGCCTTACTTCTTAACTTCGGACAGTTGCAGCCAGGCCTCGCACACCCCGACACCTGCCTTGCTGGCCCATTTCTTCTGCAGCTGGCAAAGCTTTCCTGAAGGCATCTGCAGCCAATAAGAGAGTTCTGCATCAATCCGGAGCTCTGTTATCGGCTGCAGAGGCCTTTAGGCAAGCCTTGATGGCTGCAGAAGAAGTTCCTGAAGGCCTCTGACGGCGAAAAGGAGGCTGGGGCAACACACGTAAATGAGGTGAGTCAGTGGATGACATCCCCCCGAAAATAAGACCTGGTGCCTTTTTTTGTGGAAGAAAATAAATAAGACAGGGCCTTATTTTCAGAGAAACATGAGTAAGTATTTGGGGCTATAAATGATCTAGTCCACTGTTGTTCATTCTACTAGCCATAAATTGAGAAAAACAACTGGTTAAACACTACGAGGCAAGCTTTAGTTTAAACTCTATATTAAAATATAATGTTCTATCTGCATTTTCATCTCTTATTATTAGATCCTGGATTTGAAATGTTTATGAAGGCAGAAAAAGCTCATGGGAATTGGATTCAATACTATGTGGACGGTAGTAATACACAAGTTGTCATGAATTTGAGCAAGAAAATCATAAAACAATATTTGGAAGCTCTCAAGATCCTGAGTTCTTCTTTAAGCCAGCAAGTGGCCCAGTATGACATATATTCAATGATAATAGGAATGATGATTGTTCTGGAGGTATGTATGGAGTGATTTTTAATTTATTATTTATTGGTCTTAAAAGCCACCCAACTCCCAGTGTTTCTGAGTGGCTTCTGTCTCCAAAAATAGGAAGCAGTAAAATGAAAGAAAAAAGAAGTAGGTTTGGAACCAAGAACCAGCGTCTCAAAAGGAAACTAATGTGATTGCCAGCCATCGTAATCCCAGGCCTGAAAGCAGAGCCACTTTTTCAGAGATTTGCAGAAGAGAATTTTATATGGATCTCTTGTGGAGATAACTAAACCTTACTTTGATAAAGCCACACATTCGACCTGTTACTTAATTTGCACAGTTTTGTGGTGTTCATACTTGGTGTATGTTCTGAGCCAAACTTAACTCAGCACAAGGCTATCTGATTACATGTAGGGTGGGACATTTTATCCAGGTTCCCAACAGTTGTAGATAACTATTGTGTGGTGGAGGTTACTCTATGCAACAAAAAGCCTGGTAAAGAATAGAAATTATTGAATGGTCTTGTGATTGTTACTTTTACAGTAACTGATCTTTCCTTTTTATCTTCATTTTTCTCCTTTCTTCCTCCCTTCTTGAGTCATTTCCTCCTCTTAATGAACCTTCATACAAACAAGCATAAACTTTACTTAGAGTTCGAACAGTGCTAGGGAGGGAGGGTGGGGATATATATGTATGTATGTATGTATGTATGTATGTATGTATGTATGTATATGTATATATCTATATAGCTATATCTATATATCTATATATATATATATATATATCTATATATCTATATCTCTCTATATATATGAATGAAGTGGGCGTGGCCAGGATGTCATGGCCAATTCAACGTCACTCATGTTGGACTCTTATGGTGGCCCAAGTGCTCTGCCAGCAAAAATGGGCTCCCAAGCTCCATTTTTGACTGCTATGGCCTCCTGCAACCCTCTGCCAGTGAAAATGGAGCTTGGGAGGAGGGGAGCATTGCGCAGCTCTAGTGAGCTCTGTTTTCGGCTAAGATGGCCTCCTGCAACCATCTGCCAGCAAAAATGGAGCTTTGTTTTCGCTGACAGAGGCGCCACAGGCCAGTCCTTCACAATTTCCAGGGCAGCCTTGCGGGCCAGATCTAAGCACCCCGTGGGCTGAATCTGGCCCCCGGGCCTTGAGTTTGACACCCCTGATCTAGATAGTTCCAGTATGGTAGTGAAATGTAATCCACCCCTAAAGCCGCATACAGGTAACCCTCAACTTAAAACAGTTCATTCGGTGACCACCCAAAGTTACAACAGCATTGAAAAAAGTGACGCATGACCATTTTCATACTTAAGAGTGTTACAGCATCCTTGTGGTCATGCCATCAAAATTCAGACGCTTGGCAACTGACCCATGTTTATGACGGCTGTGGTGACCTGGGGGTCATGTGATTCCCCTTTTGTGACTTTTTGAGCAAAGTCAGTGGGGAGGCCAGATTCATTTAACAACCGTGTGACTAATTTAAGTGCAGTAATTCACTTAATGGTGGCAGGAAAGGTCTCAACATGGGGCAAAATTTACTTAACGTCTATCTCGCTTAGCAACAGAAATCTTAGGCTGAATTGTGGTTGTAAGTCGAGGACTCCCTGTATTTGCTTGTTGCAAGATATTACAGGGGTATGTAAAAAGCTTAACAATACACAGTGTTACATGTTAATGGGTCTGGTTGATTTGCTGGATGGTTAGGGAAATGACTGGGTCAGACTGCCCCCTACCTGTAATCTGAGATAGTGTGTAATCTCTGCCTCTTGTTGAGTTGTAGACTAGATTTTGACCGTGTTTCTCTTTGTCCCCCACATAGGTGCTGTTCTTACTCTTATTGAGCCTTCCAAAAGCCCTGAGCACCAAAGCTGAATTTCAGATCCCAAACTCATCCTTGTGTTCTCTGATGTTCTTCCTGATGTGCCTTTTATGGAGTGCCATTCATGTAGTTGTGTGCACCTCCACGGAAAGTTCATGCTATTTTTGCAGCATTCCCTGGATTGTGGTAACTGGAGTTATCATCCTGGCTTCGGGGCTTTTTTGGGTCATAATTTCACTTCTGGAAAGGCAGGTTATAAATTCAAGACAACCATTGAAGGTAAAAAAAAGAAAAAATTACTGGAATGTAATATATAATTTCTTAGCAGTTGCTCATTTGTCTTTCCAGGGAGGATTTACATGTTATTCATTTTTCCTTGTGCCATTTTGCTTTCTGTCAGTCACAATATCTTTTTCATGTTCCTTATGCCTTTATAAAAGGAGAAAACACGGGTACTTTTCTCTCACAAAGAAGCTGGAGAAAGTTTGAACAACATAGGGCAAAGTCTAAGTTACTTTTTTCCTGCTTCCCTGATTTTCAGTTTCAGATTTCAATATAAGTAGTTGTAGTGCCTGTTGTTTACAGATCAAACAATACATACATAGATCAGTTCAGATCAAATTATTGCAGAATCATAAGGACTTTGGCTTCTCTCTAAATTGTGGGAAAAGTAACTCCTGGCAAATGGTAGCAATTAGAATATTAACATTGAGCCATGCAATCTAATGTAGTCACCTTTTTCCTTAAAAAATATTTTTGTACATAATCCTTATGTTACGTGACCTCATCAGTCAACCTGCAATTGTGGATAATAGGCATTCTTTCTCACTGGTGAAATGTTAATTGGCATTTATACATTCAAAATAAAAACAGCCAGGGCTTTCTCTGCAATTATTTTATAAATCTGAGCTGAATTATACCTTGATTCCTCTATAATCTGTGACCCTTCATGTTTATTAATTAATGTGTAATAGTAGACCTGCATATTATGCATAAAATGTCAATCCCACTTACAGCCTTACAGTTTTACACCAATTTTTGCTTAAGAAAAAATCTCCGCAACCACCTTGCAGATTTGATTGGCAGGTTGCTACAAAAACAAGCAAAGCCAAGTGTGTTCAATTGATCACATTGGTTTTGAACTATTTGTGTTCGTCTTGATTTTCCTATCATTAGCATACTATATACAATGTGGTATGGTAGAACAGAACTACTGAAATCAATTGTGAATTAATTCCGGACTAAAGTTCTCTTATTTTAATGAGCTGCTTCATTTAATGGGCTGTTTGCTGTTAATATGATTTGTGTGAACCCAATCCCAGTAATGTTGCAAACATTATTTTGGAATTCCCTACAACTTCTGTATCTCTCAGAATGATTGGCCTCTTTGAAGAAAGTGGCAAAACAATCTTGAAGACATAGTTATTGTGTTGTTGGATAATTAAGATGTCATATCAAGTTGTTTCTGTGAAAAGTATAGGTTTCAGTAAGGATTCAAAGGTGAGTTAAGTTCTAAAGTTACTCCCATTATTTGAATAAGGCCTTAGTCTTAAGCTCTAATGTGAAGGCTTGTTTTGAAAGCATGCTTGTATCCATTTTGTAACTCACTCATTCTTTTCCAGTATGTTCTGTATTTTTCCTTGACAATCTGGTGTGCTGCATTGATTGTTGAGGGATAGTTTGTTAAAGTAAGAACATCAAAAGGACCATTCTGAATTACACAAAACATTCATCCAGTCTAGCACATAGGAAAGGCCATGTGTACAGGCAGTCCTTGACTTACAACAGTTCATTTAGTGATAGTTCAAAGAGTGGTGCAGTGGCCTAGAGGTGGAGCTGTCACCCCACAATCAGGAGGATGTGAGGTCGATCGTAGGTAGAGGCAGATATTTCTGTCTATGGGCACACTGGGAATATATCTGCTGAACAAAACTCTGCATTGGCGGCTGGAAGGGCATCCGGCCATTAAAGCACTCTGCTAGCTCCGTTCAGTTGCCCAAACTCCACCCGACAAGGGATTACGAGGTCCTTAAAAGACGATAATGATTTAGTGATAGTTCAAAGTTACAACAGCACTGAAAAAAGTGACTTACGGTCATTTTTCACACCAATGATCATTGCAGTACCCCTTTGATCACATGATCAAAATTCGGCAGCTTGGCAACTAGTTCATATTTATGACGGTTGCAATATCCCGGGGTCATGTGATCCCCTTTTGCAACCTTCTGACAAGCAAAGTCAGTGGAGAAGCCAGGTTCACTTAACAACCATGTTACTAACTTAACAACTGCAATGATTCACTTCATAAGTGTGGCAAGAAAGTGTGGTAAAAATAGAGAATTCTCACTTAACAAATGTTTCACTTAACAACATAAATTTTGGGCTCAGTTGTTGTATGTCAAGGACTAGCTATATTGCCTTCTTTTCTTTCAGAGTCTAATGCCCAGTTCTAGATATATTCCCAAATGTAGTGTATAGTATGTTGAAAGGATACTGTACGATGTGTAGTATACATTGTAAATTCAGGATGGCTATTTGGTGGTTCTTACACCCTAAGCTGAATTTGTGCATTGACAAATCCTGCTTATTTGCCTGCATAAATTTAACAATTTCCTGGACATGTCTGCTTGTGAATGAGGTTGTGATCCTCGTTCAGAAGTTAAAAATATTCTGAACTTAATTAATTTTGAATTTTGATTTGTTACAGCTAGGAAGGCTTGCTGCCTAACGGGTAAGATGTGGTTAGTTTTAATGATTAAATTATCGAAGCCTAAGTGTATTGTTCAGGAAGATTAGTTTCAGGATGCTGCTGGTGAGACTGTTGCACAGCGCTTCAAGGGGCATCTTTTAATCTTTGAGAAAAAAAAAAATTCACTGCGTGAAAACCATTTCTTCCACTAATCCATGTTATCCGATTTTATAATGGAGCAAATAATAAGTTTTGAAGTGGCATTTTTCAGATTGTAGTTTAACTGGATGAAGTATACTGTTTTTAACAAGCGGTTTATGGAAAACTGTCTCGAAGATAATTTCATATAAAAGCAGTATATTACAAAAACTGTAATAAGAGGAAAAGGGAGAAATAAATGCAAGGTCTTAAATTTGGAGCCTGCTTTTCACCAGTTCTTATCTATGTGGGAAAAGGCATGTAAATTAAGTAGCTGTCATATAAATTAGTCTTCAAATGAATGTGAAATTGAGCAAACAATTTATAAAAGTAGTTTTTATTCTAAACAAAAGAGTAAATGAATATAGAATAATATAGTTTTTCTCTTTGAGTGGTTCTTTTTGTTTTTACAGTAGCTCATGCAATACTTTAACTTCTCTCTCCCTCCCCCCCCCTCTCACACACACACACACTCTCACACACAAACCATCTACCATCTGTCTTGTCTACCTATCTACCTACCTACCTTCAAGGAATAAGAATAGGAAATGGAATAGCAATAGGGATAGGGGATGGGACGGGACGGGACAGGACGAGACCTGATGGAATGGGATGGGATGGAATGGAATCACAGGCTGGAAGGAACTTTTGAGGTCTTTTACCCCAAGGCAGGAGTCCTTGTACCATCATTGACAAATGGATGTCCAATCTGTTCTTGAAAACCTCCAGCAATGAAGCACTCACAATTCTAGAAGGCAATTTATTCCATTGGTTAATAGCTCTCTGTCAGGAAATTTCTCCTTAGTTCCAGGTAGGATATCTCTTTAATGAGCTTCTACCTATTGCTTCTTGTTCTGCTGTCAGGTGCTCTAGAGAATGTCAGCCCCCTAATCTGTGTGACTTCCCCCTCATGTACCAAAAGACAACTAAAATGTCATCCCTAATCCTTCTCTTCATTAGACTAGACATACCTAGGTCCCTTAACTGATCATCGTACAACTGAGATCTCTTATCATCTTTCTTGTTCTTCTCTGCACTCATTCTAGAGCAGCCGTGGGCAAACTACAGCCCGGGGGCCAGATCCGGCCCATTCGGCTGTTCTATCCGGCCCACGGAGCCGAAAGAGCGGAGGGTTCTCTTGCTCTCCCAGAAGGCTACATGAAGTAATCTAACTTTGAATTTTTTTTTTTAATTACATTTATATGCCGCCCTTCTCCGAAGACTCAGGGCGGCTTACCATTTTTGGGATACAACCCAGTGTGCTCAGCAATAGCCTTCATTCCATTGTATATGCCTGCTTATTACTAAGCGGCATTTTTACAAAGTCAGCTAATTGCCCCCAACAATCTTGGGTCCTCAATTTACCTACCCCGAGAGGATGGAAGGCTGAGTCAACCTTGAGCCTGGTGGAATTTGAGCCTACAGCAGTTGTAGGCAGCTGGAACTTAAGTGCAGGCAATTAACAGCCTGAGCCACCAAGGCCCTAATTTATATTAGTTCACACAAACACTCCATCCATGCTTTTGTTCCGGCCCTCCGGTCCAGTTTGAGAACCCATTGTGGCCCTCAAGTCAAAAAGTTTGCCCACCCCTGTTCTAGAGTCTCAGCATCTTTTTTGTATTGTGGTGACTAGAATTGAAGGATGTTTCCAACTGCTGCTCTACCAGTGCTATACAGAGTAGTACTATCACTTCTCGTGATCTTGATGCTCTCCCTGTGTTGATACAGCCTAGGAGTGCACTGGCTTTTTGGCAGCTTCAGCACATTTGTGGCTCATGCTTAAGTGGTTGTCCACCACTAGGATACCTAGATTCCTCTCACAGTTATTATGATGAGTCAGGTACTGCCTATTCTATAGCTGTGCATTTGGCTTTTCCTGCCTAAGTTTAGAAATTTAGTTTTCTCACCACTGAATTGCATCTTATTGACTAGGGGCTGTTGCTCTAGTCCAGGGCTGTGAAACTCCCGGCCTATGGGTTGGATGCATCATGCGCTAGCTATGCCCTCACTTGGTTTCACAAAGGGAAAAAAGTCCCGTTACATCCCTGATGCTGCTGTGATGATGTGAGTTTAACACCCCTGCTCTGGTCTGTCAAGATCCTTCAGAATCTTGAGTGTAACTTCCAAAATGTTAGCAGTTCCCCCCAACTTTGTGTTTTGCATATTTGATGAACTCTCCTTCTGTCACCTCATCTAGATCATTTATAAAGATGTTGGAGGGCGCTGGCCCAAGACAGAACATTGAGGTACCTCACTTAATGTTTTTCTTAATGTAGATGTAGTTCCGTTGAGGGCTACCCACTAAGTGAAGTTGGTTAGCATTTGGCACTATAGCAGTTCATCACCTGCCCCATTCCTTTCAAATAAAAGTTTGGAAATGTATTGGCTCTTAGATTTGCTGAGCCCTTCAACGTTAATTTGGCATATTCTGACAATGTCCCCAATCTGTCTTGGCCTTTGTTTATCCACTGCCATGTATTTAAAGAGCCAGGAGTTCTACAAAGATGTCTGACTACCAAGTGTTGTGAACTGCCAATTCTCCAATGTAGTCTGGCTGCCGATTGTTGCTAGTTGTTTGGTTCACACTACTGTGTTATCCAGGGTGCATCATGAGGAGGCGAACTAGCATCACACCCCTCAAAAAAATATCCATCACATTGTGTCCGAATGTGAGCTTACAATGGCCCAATGTCTGATTTTTTCAGCATAGACCACCATGTCCTTGAATGGCTGGGTGGACTGGACATTAACATTTGAACCACTGTAAGTCCATGTATTTACCATATGCTAAATAAATAAAAACCTGCCCCATATATAATTAAAACTTCAACTATTGTTCCTTAGATCATTTGGACCATCTTTAGAAGCACCAATGAAGAAAACATTAAATTTTAGCTATCGCTTCCAGATCTTCTATAAAATTTGGGGAAAGCAAAATTTTTCCAAATGGGGGCACAAGTTGCTAATAAGATTTGAAGCAGCAGGAAAGGATACATATATAATTTCTACTTTGTTGATTCTGGGGAACATCTTAAATAATATTTCTCTTACAGCATCCCTCAAAAGTTCATTGACAAGCAATGAGCAAACAAACTTGCATTGAGGTATATTAGAAATTCTGACCTGGTTTCTCTAGATGAAGGGTCTTCAAACTTGGCAAGTTTAAGATTTGTGGACTTCAACTTCCTGAATTCCTAAGCTAATATGACTGGAGGAGGAATTCTGGGAGTTGAAGTCCACAAGTCTTAAAGCTGTCAAGTTTGAAGATCCCTGCTCTAGATGGTTGTTGGTGTATATAACAATAGAATTGATACATTGGACATAGCTACAGTTACACCACAATGAACAATGATAGAAGACCATATCTACATGGAGACACCCCAGGAGCATCTAAGCATCTTGTACCTACTTCCCAAGATATACAAGCTATGCCATATATGCGATTCCATTCCCAATCCCAAGCACTGGAATCATCATGACTTAGAATATCGGGTTTTATGAATTCTATATTGAGAATTTATTCAGCAAATGCTGCTGGCTGCACAAGAGGCTTCCTAAGAAGATTGAAATCTATTGGCAATCTTCTTAACAATACCATTGCTGCCCCCGCATTTACATCAGCAGATGTTATGGCACAATATACCCCCATCCTTCATAAACGTGGGCTTCAAGCCATCAAGATACCAGCAGTGATCTCAATGTAACAGGCCTTGCCACAGATTGCATGACTTGGTATTCATCCATAATTTAGTCACTGTTGGCAATAACACACCTGCAAATTAGTAGCACTGCCATGGATACACAAGTGGTTCCATAAATATGCAGTATCTTCATGAGTCACTTAAAACATTTTCTCAACTCTTAGCCATTGAAAATCCTCCTTTATCTGGGATTCATTGATGACACTTTTAGCATCTGGACCCAAGGAAATGAATCTCATGAGAGCATTTCCCTACTCAGCAGTTGCCAATAATGAGGCATTGCTTTTGCTTGTAGAGTCAGCAGCTTGCCATTTGCTTGTGAGGTGCTTACTTTGCTGAAGTGTTCTCAGTCCAGGGATATTTTCCCTGCTTCTTGGCACCAGTGTTGGCCTGAGCAGATATCGGTATTGGATTCAGCGGCTGTCAAATCATCAGGCATAATACCAGTGGAACATGATCAACCATCATCTTGGAGGTTAGCTCTGAGGCCACCGCTCCGCCAGATCACCATGTTTACCTACATACTTCCAACTTCTATTCAAGACATACCATCAAATCTGCCATATGGTCAACTGATGGAATTAAACCAGACATTCAGGAATCTAAATGGCCAATCCATGAGATCAATAGAAAATAAGCAGAGTTAGATCACTTTCCAGAAAGGTCCTATTAAAGGACAGATTATAGAAACAGAACAAAAGAATACCATTGATAGTCACTTGTAGACCACAGGTCATAAAAACACATTATGAAGAAGCTACAGCACATACTAGATAAAGACATTGCTTTCTTAGGACTGGGTGGCAGCCCAATACTTTAACACAGACTACCACTCAATTTGAAGCAGATTCTCGCAACAACAGACAATGATTCTAACATGGGAACCAAACCAAGATGTCTATGCTGCCCCTGCATTTACATCAACAGCTTTATCATAGGCCTAACAACTTTACGCATAAAATTAGAGGCATCTTCACACATCGTTCCTCCAATGTGATATGTGTCACAATCTGCCAGAAGTGCCGTTGTGGATTCTACGTAGGACAAACATGGTACAAAAGAATGAATTTGAATTTGAGTTTGAGTTTGACATCAGGACTTAACATGTGGATCAAAGTATCCCTGCATCTCAGATACTTCATTAGAGCTCTCAAAGAAGCCATTTTGGAAACAGCCAGTGTTAAAGGCACAACTGTGTGTGTGTTTGTTGAACTCATCCATAGGTTTTAGCTACCTCAGAAAATCTCAACAAACAAGAACCAGAAACTTTTGACACCATCCAATTGTTGTTTGAGAAGGAACTTGTTTTCTGTCTCCTGTGTAACCTGTATAAATAAAACAAAACGTTAAAAAGTTAGGATATTTATGTAGCTACTTAGCAAACACTTCTAAATTATATTAAAGTAACCAAAATATCTTTTATAATCCCCAAGATATGTCACAACTTTTGAGCATCCCTAATATTTGGAAATTGAAAGTTGAAAAATTCAACATGCCGTAAAAGCATCCTGCTTTCCCTTTTCCCCCTTGCTGCCGCATCCTATGCCAGTTTAGCCACTCCAGTTGTGATTGTAGCTTAATGCCTCTGGGTGATTGGTTTATCCTCCAAACCTTCCATTTTCAATATCTACATCAAGGTGCTTTGATATAATTAAATCTTCTTGAAATGAGCTGCCTGATTTTCTGTGGAATAATGCTGACGTTTGAATTGACAAAATACTCTTTCTGGATCATTTCTGATTATCTTTACATTTTGAAACATATTATTCTACTGATGCCATTGCTTGTAACTTACTTGATTACATTTTTCCTTTACTTGATTGCCTTTTACCTGAGTCGTCATGTTTTTTGTGCAACAAAGTGTATTTCAATTTGTTGAAGATGGTGCGCCAAGGATTTTTTTTTGAAGGGGTTAGCTTTCTTTAAATCAGTGTGTCCGATGCTCTAGGGTGATTAGCATATAAAATGTCTATTTCTTGTGGCAACCTTGCACAACACTTTTGTTTTAAAAAAGCCACAGTTTCAGGAGGGACAAGATAATAACCTGCACATCATGATTCTTTTTATGATTGCTGTTAATCTACGTCAAGGTCATCAACTTCTCCTGGGGTGTGAGTTGCAGCTAGTTCTAGCTTTCTAAGGATATGATAATGGTATTGGAAGGGGCTGAGAATTTTTAGCCTATTGTTTTGCTCATTTTGGGGACTTGTGGTCCCCAAAAGTGGAAATGGAAATATTTTGCTTTTAACCTTAAGATATCCTCAAACACCCAACCTCAAACAAAAACTGTGCGATAAAAAATATCCACTTTTGTTTTCTACGGTGATTCTCAATCATCCAGGTCATTATTGTCCCAAAAGTGCTTTTCCAAAAGACAACTGGACTTCCTTGGTTTTTTTTCTTTGAAAATGTTTTGCTTTGCATCCAAGAAGCTTCTTCTGTTCTTCTTCACAGCTGAAGAAGCTTCTTGAATGAGAAGAGAAACATTTTCAAGGAAAAAAAACCCAAGAAAGTCCAGTTGCCTTTTGAAAAAGCACCTCTGGAATGTCTACTTGGTTATCCAATTTCAATAGTGTACCCCATCTCTCCATGAGAGCGAGGTAATTTTTTCCTCAAACATTCAATCATGTTGGAAAGGGAACAGACAAGAAGAGATCCCGACTTATCTTCAGAACGTTCTGATTGCTAAAAGTTTGCTCTTTTCATTTTTATGTGATTCACTTCTTATCCTGATGTAAAACAAATGTTTCATCAGTCATTGCAGGAAGCTGCACCACAGCCCTTGAAAGAGAATGTGCTGTAGTTCCAGTGGCACAATTAACAGTGTTGACAGCAATGCTGAATTAACCTTGCTTTAGATCAGGATTGAAGAGGAGTTAACATAAAATATAACAAAAGTACAGTTGTCACCAAAGAAGCAACTCTATGCTACCGATTCTAATGACATGTTGGATTCTTCCAAATTACATCCCCAAGATATATATATATATATTTTCCCCTCTCTTTTTGCAGAATCCAGCTGCTGCTCCTTCCAGCTGGTCTGAATTAGATGTGCTGATCCTGGCAGGCACCATTGGCCATATTTCAAGTCTGGGTGCCAGCAGCTTTATTGAAGAAGAACACCAAACCTGGTACTTCCTGATCAATACCCTTTGCCTTGCCCTCTGCCAAGAAATCTGCAGGCACTATTTCTTGACCAAGGACGGTGATCTGCAGATCCCCACCACGGACAAGGCAAAGGCAGAAGAAGTGAAAGAAACTCCTTCCCACTACAGAAGTGATGTTGAAATATCAGAGGATGAGCTGAAGATGAGCAGAGGGGACAACCCAGTAAGCGTGAATACCTTTGAGAAGTGGATGGCCTTAGTGACTCCATGGCTCATCCTTATCATCTGTAGAGTGCTTCGTTTGTTGAATCAAACTGGAGTCCAGTGGGCCCATAGGCCAGATTTTGGACATTGGCTGACAAGGTACCTATTTGATCTTTTGTTATTTAGATTGCTTAAGGTCTAGTACCGTGTTTCCCCGAAAATAAGACCTACCCCGAAAGTAAGACCTAGCACTATTTTCTAAACCTGCCCTAATATAAGACCTACCCCGAAAATAAGACCTAGTGTAAATCTCCAGTTCCAGGAAGACTTTTCAGGGAGCAACCGTGCACCCGCGAAACACCCCCACACACACTCACACCCACTATTTGGCACCATAAATATATAAGACCTACCCCGAAAATAAGACCTAGTGTGTTTTTGGGAGCCAAAAAAAATATAAGACAGTGTCTTATTTTCGGGGAAACACGGTACATAAGTTATAGTCCCTCATAACCAATTGTTCCATCAGACCTGGAGGCCCTAGAGGAGCACTAGTAAGATACTGAAGAGGCTCCCTTGCTATTGACATCTGCTGCTTGCCTAATATTTGGTCTCTTTACCCTTGTGGTTTTAAACATTTTAAAATGCTTTTAATAATAATAATTGTGATTTATATATACTATATATTAATTGAGTTTTAGCCTTGTTATATATGGCCCAGAGTCCCTTTTTTTGTGAGGTGGGTGGGCATATAAATTTGATAAATAACAGATATACTGAGGGGCTTTTCTCTGTATGCCACCAGTGGAGTGGTGTAGGAAAGGGCTTTCTTAGTTGTGCTGCTTTGGTTATGGAATATCATTTCATCAGAGGTTAGGCGGGTTTCTTTCCAATATCAGAATTCCCCCATGCCTTTAGATTTCAGCAGCAAGGTGTCTGTCTGTTTGTCCATCCGTCCATCCATCCATCCATCCATCCATCCATCCATCTATCTATCTATCTATCTTTCTTTCTTTCTATGAATCTATCTATGAATCTATCAATAATACATAACAATTTAACAAAAAAATCAGTAATTCCTATAGCTATCAATCATCTATGAATATCAATCAATATATAATTTCTCTATATCTGTCTATCTGTCTATTTATCTATCTATCAATCAATCAATGATACATTATAATGATTTAACAAAAATATCAGTAGTTCCTATAGCTATCAATTATCTATGAATATCAATATCAATATCTATATTTATCTATCTATCTTTATCAATCATCTAGTTATCTAGTTATCATATATCTTATCTACGTATGAATCTATCAATGATACATTATAATGATTTAACAAAAAAAACCCAGTTCCTACAGCAAACTGTAGAAATCTTTCAAATAAGAAAGGAAGAGAAAGCACAACTTCAAACTATTAATAATTTTAACTACAAGATCTGGCTAGGAGAGTTCTTAATTCTCTGGTTATAAGTTTATTTTTTAAAAGTATTTGCAACCTGTATTAATTATACTGTGCTTTGGTATATTTCTTCCCTTGTTTCTTAAATAAAAAATAGGATTTATTTATTTATTTGGCATATTCTGCTTTAGCCCAAAAAACTTGAACGAGATTTGCACATATGAATATTGCACCTGGTTTTTCCCCCTCCCTGTCTGCTTCCCTGCACTGTGTTTTGGGTTATTGAGCATCTGAAGGGAGGGGGAAAAAACACCAGTAGAGGATAATGATCATCCAGCTGAGCAATGACTTAAAATAAATTTGACTTTCCCCAACTGAATGCCTTCTAGATATGGGTCAGACTAAAATACCCATCATCCAAACCCATCACCCCCATCACCATAGGGATTGGCTAGTAGACTGTTTCAATTGTTCTGAGGCTGAAGTGCAAGCAGATTTTTCTTTTGCAAGACGAAGGAAAGCTTAACCCAAGAGACAGTTGCTTTCTTACTCAATGTATGAGGTTATTCTGGTCTCTCCTTTTCCCCCCCTACTGTTTCTATCTTTACCAGCAGGTGCTAAAAGAACCTCTGTGGAGGAGAAGTAGTTGAACTGGGGTTTGGGTCAGGATCAGTTAAAACTTTTTCATTTCTTAGTCCGATAACATGAACTAATTAATCTTCCCATTCCTTGCTAAAGCTTCCCTTTCTACCTGATTATGTGTCTTTTCACCACAGAGATGTTCAAGTGTGACATAACATTCCAGCTCCTTAAACCAGAATATTTCAGCAGCTCATTTGTTCTGGTGGCATAGTGTGCTTTTTAGAGCAAACGTGATTTACTCACTTGAGTATGCTGCTAGCCCTGTGTGGAAACCTACCAATGGGTTAGATAAGTCTATGTTTCCTGCAGGCCTTGCAGTGTGTGTGTGTGGGGGGGGGTGAGGGAGGGAGAGGTGTTGCAAGAACCCCCATGACTCAAAGCTGTGTGTGCTCTGTGCTAAAAATAAAATGAGAACCAAGCACCAAGGCAACCCAACTGCTATGACGCAAAAAGCAAAATTATGTTGCTTTTTATAAACTTTTAAAGAATCTGTTTGCATTGTTTTGCTTTGTTTGCACTGCTGATGCTTAATGAAAGGAGCCAGGAGCTGAAACTGTCTTCCTAGATTTTGTCAGATATTGATCACACATTTTTGGCAATTATAAAGCCTTGGAAGGCATTTTGTTTTATAAAACAGACAACCTCTCCTTACCACCACCACACACACGCACAAAAAAAGGTAAAATGTGAGATTTTTCTGGAAGCCGAGAGCAGAGTTAACCTTGTGCCCGACTGTGTTATATGCGGAATCCGGAAAAATACAGGATTGTGTTAATGTATCAGGTTTAGGCTTGTTAAGAAAGTAATCAATGTTTTTCTCCATTGTGGTGGAGATAGCATTCAGGATTGGGTGATCAGTCTCTGCCTGTGATTGGACTGAGTCTGTCAAACACTTCGATGACACTCCCTCTGCTGCTAGGGTCCTCCCCAGAAATTGACTCAGTCAGCTTGTGGGACGACGTGTTAATTTCTTCTCCTAGCAAATTTAACAAATCCTTTCAAATTGATTGGAAAAATAGGAATAAAAACACCAATTCTGAATTCTACTGCAAGCCAGAGCCGGTCTACCGCTTTGACAGCTGTCAAACTGCAGCATGGCCAGGGCTCTGCCCCTGTCGTTGGACATTGGATCGGCTGAGGGCCGATCTACAAGGTACTAAGGTTCTGGTTGCGGGAGGAGTTTGAATACCATCCTCACCTCCTTCCTGCACTTTGGCTTGGGAGGCTGCCAGCGGTTTCGGCCATTGGAGACGCTGAGATTAACCGCGGTAGCCTTTAGAGGGGCAGAAGACCTGCAGTGAAGAGTACAGGTAGTGAGAGTAGGTTTAGGAAAGTGAAAGGCTGCAGCGTGATTGGGGTGACTCCAGAGTAAGATCGTTGGAGTCAGAGATGGCAGAATCACAAAAGGCTAGCCACGATGTCAGGAGAGGGGAGGGGGTGGCTCGACGGCCGTCACGCTCTCAAAGCCCAGCAGCCCCAGAACAGATGGCTTCATTTTACAGCCCCAAGCCAAAGGACAAGGCTGCAGGAACCCGAAAGGGCTCCAAGGCAGCAGAGAGGGATGAGCGCCGCAAGGACAAGGCGCTGGATAAAGTGTGGGCTCAAGGGAAAGAACAAAATGAGGAGGAAATGGCGCCCTGCATAATTTCCTGCCCAAATGAGGAACGGCTGTTAACAAGAGGAGAGAGGCAGCTGCAAACTGACAGGACTGCAATAGCAGAAGCGGCCATAGGGGGAGCTGAAGAGCAGGAATCTATTGAGGCTTCTGAGATCAGAAACTTTTTCTCTATCTGCCCAGCAACAGAGCAACTGACCATTACTGATCAGAGGCACAGAATGGCTCCAGAAGCAACCTTTACTCCCATGTCAGCTGGGATCAGACCAGTTAGGGCGCAGGAACCTGAGTTCCAGGTTAATATGCAGGCTATGTTAAATGAGGCAGTAAGGCAAGGAGTGTCAGCTGTCTTGAGACAGACTAGAGGTTCTCCCTCAGAGGTTTCTACTTCCTCATCCAGAGGCAGTAGGAGACACAGGTCTCATTATGATGATGATCTTTCCCTGCATACAGAATCAGGTGCGTATATTCCTGCTGTAAGCTCCCACTCCATCACATCTGACAGTGGCCAGCTGATGGACAGGAACTATTCTGATGATGAGGGCCTCAACGAGGCTGACCAAGGCTCTATCCCTGGCTTGTTCCAACCTGCCATCTTTAGATCTCTCCTCTTTAAGGCCCAAAAGGCCACAGGGCGAGGCTTAGTCTCTGAACCACAGGAGCCTGCAGACCCCTCTGAAGACCCCAATGACCCATTGTTTTCTGAGAAAACAGTCACAGCAGATGTCATCCCTGCACCAAAGATGTTCACCACAGTCATCCAAAGACAGTGGTCGTCCCTCGGGTCCAGTCCAAGCCCTTCCTCCCTAGACAATGTAGGAGGTGATCTTTCCAAGGCCCTGGAAGTGCCCGATGTCGACGCCCAGTTGTGGCCCTGCAAGCCAACACAGACATCCCTGGGGAACCTGAGGACTCACTGAAGGCTGAGGACAAGAAGGCTGAGCAAACATTGCAAAGAACACACCTGTCAGCAGCATGGGCAGTGAAAGCTTCCACAGCCGCATCTTTCTTCAACAGGGCCTCTCTCATCTGGCTCCAGGAGCTACAGGAGAGAATTCCACTGGACGATGTCACATCACACCTGCATGTGAACAAACTATTGGCAGCAGTGGAATTTTCAGCTGATGCCACACTGAATGCTGCCAGATTTGAGTCCAGGTCAATAGGGGGAACAGTGACCTCTAGTCACTTGCTCTGGCTAAAGCAATGGCAGGCTGATATGAGGCACAAGTGGAGGTTGGCCACGGCCCCATTTAAAGGGGATAAATTGTTTGGAGAGGCTCTGGACAAGGTCCTGGTGGACTCCAAGGACAAAGGGAAGGTTTTGCCATCCAAGTCCAGAAAAAGTGATTATAGACCAACTCCCTATGCCAGACGCTCCTATTATAGGACCCCTGAAACAGGAGGGGGATTCCCCAGACCCCAGAGGTCTTTTGCCCCCAGGTAGGAACAAAGCCAGGACAGGACAGGTAGAAATCGTCCTTTTAACAATAAATGGCCCTTTTGAGGGGCTGGGGGTCGTCCCTTCCGATGCCCCAGATAAAATGGAGACCAACCCTCCCATTGGGGGACATCTGGCCTTGTTTGCCAGGCTCTGGGAGGAAGTAACCACTGACACCTGGGTCCTGGAGACAGTATGCTCCGGACTGTCTATAGAATTCCTCTCTATGCCCCTGAGGTTTTTCATTCATTGCCCTATCTCTAGGAATGCAGAGAGAAGGAACCTTATGGAAACAGCTATTCAGCACCTGCTGGAGATTCAGGTGATTCAGCCGGTGCCTGAGGGTCAACAAGGCATGGGATTCTATTCCATATTGTTTGTAATCCCAAAAGCCTCGGGGATGGAGGGCAATTCTGGATTTGAAGCGCCTTAACTGCCAGGTGAAATATAAGCGGTTCAAGATGCATTCACTCCAGTCTATCCTGGAGAGAATTAGGGAGGGAGACTTCCTGACCTCCATTGATTTAACAGAGGCCTTTCTCCATGTCCCTATTATCCCTGCTCATCGACAATTCCTCAGGTTCTGCTACAATGGGAGGCACTACCAATACAGGGCCTTGCCCTTTGGACTTTCCTCAGCCCCCAGGTCATTGTCTAAGCTGTTGGCAGCCCTGGCAGCCCACCTTAGGGCTATACCAGTTAGGGTCCAGTGTTATCTCGATGACATACTGGTCCAGTCATCTTCCCCATCTAGAGCTGTAGAGGATTTAGAGATCACCATTCAGGTGCTCCAAGAGTATGGCTTCTCTGTCAATGAGGCCAAAAGCTACTTCACTCCCACCAATACCTTACTCCATCTGGGAGCTGTAATAGATACTATTTCCTGCAAGGTGTCCTTATCCCAAGAATGTCAGGAGAGTATCAGGGAGTTAATTGGACAAGTGAGATCTAAACCTAGAGTATCCCTGGCTACACTTTCTAAGCTCCTGGGGAAAATGATATGCATTAATATAGTGCCCTGGGCTAGACTGCATGCCAGGTCGCTCCAATGGTTCCTTCTACCTCATCAGAAGACAGGTAGGAGTTGTTCCCTCTTACAGGTCAGATTGACTCCGTTGGTCCTTAAATTTTTAAGATGGTCATCTGAGGCGCTTTCCATGGGACTCCTGTTCAAGGAACCGGACAGGTTGGTGCTGACCACAGATGCCAGTCTTCATGGCTGGGGTGCCCACATTCAATCCAGGGTCCTTCAAGGACAATGGTCACAGATAGATTTGGACCATAATATCAATTGGCTAGAGCTTCGGGTGGTCCATCTGGCCCTGAGACAATTAGAGGAAGTGGTCTCAGGTAAGGACATCCTAATCTTGACTGAAAATGTGTCTACCAAGGCACACATTAACCGCCAAGGGGAACTCATTCAGGGCCTCTGATGCTGGAGGCAGAGCAGCTCTGTTTATGGGCAGAGAGACACCAGATATCTCTCAGAGCTGAGCACATTGCAGGCGTGGCCAATGTTGAGGCTGACTGGCTAACGGGGCCACCATTGACCATACAGAGTGGCGTTTGCATCCCGATTTGTTTCAGGAGCTGTCGGAGCACTTTGGATGCCCAGCAATGGATCTCTTTGCTTCCCAGGACAATACTCAACTCCCAAGATTCTATTCCAGGTTTGCGGTTCCCGGGGCGGAGGGAACGAACACCTTACACAGCCCTTGGCTCCTGTATGCCTTTCCTCCTCTGCCCCTGATCCCAAGGGTCATCCAGAAACTGTTGGTGGAAAGAGCAGAGCTTATCCTTGTAGCCCCTCTCATTGGCCCAAGAGGGCATGGTATTCAGACTTAGTAAACCTTTCCATTTCCAAACCTTGGAGGATACTGGAGGACAGAGTGTTGCTCAGCCAGGGGCCAATCTTGCATCCAGAGCCCCAGTGGCTTCACTTGGCCATCTGGAGATTGAGCGGGGATCTCTGATCCCAGACAATTATTCCTCCAGAGTAATAAGAACTATCCAGGCCCCCAGGAGACCCTCCACCAACCGCATCTATGATGCAACCTGGAAAGCTTTCAGTGCATGGGGTTGTAAATATGACATTGTCCCTTCTGGGGCCTCGATTGCTCAGGTGCTGGACTTCTTCCAAGAGGGCCTGGGCAAGGGGCTTTCACCTAACACTCTGCGGAGGCAGGTTGCAGTCTTGTCCTCTGTTCTATCCTTGAGGGGAGTGGAATCTTTGTCTAGACATCCCACAGTCCGCAGGTTTCTGAAGGGGGCTACAAACCTGAGGCCTCCAGTGGTTCATCGATATTCAACATGGGACCTCTCTAAAGTACTGCAGTCGCTGACTGAGGCCCCATTTGAACCACTGAGGTCAATTCCCTTGCAGTTTTTGTCTTGTAAGGTAGCCTTTCTGGTAGCAATCACCTCTGCCAGAAGGATTTTGGACCTGGCAGCCTTGTCTGTCAGGAAAGACCTTTGTGTGTTTCACACCAATCGAGTGGTGTTAAGACTAGACCCTTCATTCATGCCAAAGGTGAACTCTTGGTTCCATAGATCCCAAGAACTAATTTTACCTGACTTTTGCCTCATCCTGTGCATGCGTCAGAAAGACATGGCATGCTCTGGACGTTCGGAGGGTGTTGAGGATTTACATCAAGAGGACATCGTCCTTCAGAAGGTTTGAATCCCTCTTTGTTACCTTTCAACCTTCCACCATGGGCTGCAAGGTTACTCCAACGACTGTGGGGAGATGGATAAGACTTTGCATATCCAAGGCCTACCAAACACAGGGACTTGCAGTTCCTCCAAGGATAACAGCGCACTCAACAAGAAGCGCGGCAACATCGACGGCGTGGGCAACCCAGGCCTCTCTGGAGGAGGTTTGCAGGGTGGCTACGTGGGCCTCTCCTTCTCCGTTCATCAGACACTATAAGCTGGACTCATTTGCTTCTGCTGAGGCAGCTTTTGGACGGAGGGTTCTGCAAAAGGTCCATTCTGTATAGGGGACTCGGACCGCACTAGGCCCACCCATAGGACAGCCGGCTTTGGTATGTCCCAATCCTGAATGCTATCTCCACCACAATGGAGAAAGGTCATTGGTCCTAACCTGATGCGACCTTTCTCTTTGTGTGGAGATAGCATTCAGTCCCACCCTTTCGTGGTGCGTTCCGAATGGAATGGTGTGTATTATACTTATAGGAGAACACATCAGTCTGTCACTATTCCTTCGCCAATTTCTGGGGAGGACCCTAGCAGCAGAGGGAGTGTCAAAGTTTTTGACAGACTCAGTCCAATCACAGGCAGAGATTGATCACCCAATCCTGAATGCTATCTCCACGCAAAGAGAAAGGTTGTATCAGGTTAGGACCAACGACCCTTTTGTGAGAGGCAAGAAGTTGCATGATCTGATTGCCACGTAGAAGAGAAGATTGATGCAACGGTTTCAGGAGAATGGTTCTAAAGTACCTACTAAATTTTCTGGCAAGGTCTGACAAGGAAAGTACTACTGGCCCCCTTTTTCTGGTCCCAGTGTCGGTAGAAAATCTTTTTCTGATCCCAAGGATCAGTTTTAAAGATAGAAGGATATTCCCCCTTTTTTACACTAAATTTTCATCTTAAGGTTTTTAGGGAAATTATTTCTAGAGTGCTCTTCCAGATCAACATGGTTACCACCTTAGAATGCCGTGGTATTTTCCCTTTGCCAGGAATTCCTCAGTGAGATCGAGAAGGTGAGAAAAATTTCTTGGAAGACAATTTCCCTGCTATTTATGAGCCTTCTTCACTGACCTGAACTTGCCACCACACCTTTAGGTATTTTACTAGACCACAGTGGCATAGTATCAAGAGTCTGGGCATTATGTATCCTACAATATGCCCCATAATCCTTTACACGATGCAATTGATTCCATATTACTGATCTACTTAGGCTAAAAGGTTTTTGTGCCAATTTCCTCTTTAATTTTTTTTTTTCCAGAATGGGAAAGCATGTGTATTTTTCCCCGCAGAATTATAAAAGTGATTATTACAACAAGTGTAACCAATGAGAACAAGTCAGATTTGCTTGCAGAAATAGCAATAGCACTTAGACTTATATACCGCTTCACAGGACTTTACAGCCCCCTCTAAGCACTTTACAGAGTCAGCATATTGCCCCTGGTAATTTGGGTCCACATTTTACCAACCTCGGAAGGATGGAAGGCCGAGTCAACCTTGAGCCGCTCAGAACCAAACTCCTGGAGTGAGCAGTGAGTTAGCCAGCAGTATTGCATTCTAACCACTGTGTCACCACGTAGTGATTTATAAAAATATATCAGTGACTTCAAATTTGCTTTGGTGGCTCAGGCTGTTAAATGCCTGCTCTTAAGATCCAGCTGTCTACAATTACTGTAGGCTCGAATCCCACCAGGCTCAAGGTTGACTCAGCCTTCCATCCTCTCGGGGTAGGTAAATTGAGGACCCAAGATTGTTGTGGGCAATAAGCTGACTTTGTAAAAATGCCGCTTAGTAATAAGCAGGCATATACAATGGAATGAAGGCTATTGCTGAGCGCATTGGGTTGTGCTCCAAAAATTGTAAGCCACCCTGAGTCTCGGAGAAGGGCGGCATATAAATGTAATTTAAAAAAAAAAATTATTTAAGCTTTGCCTACACCTGAAACAGCACTGTATATACCTGGGAGAATTCAACAAGTGTGGCCACAAGTGAGATGGCTTCCTGTACTTACCATCCAATTAACTTTAATGAAGATAGCCCCCAAAGCCAATCTTATTATATGAGCAAATGGATGGATGGAGAAGCCTTTCCTGGAAGACTTGGATCCCAACTCTTTTGAAAGGAAATATTCTAGACTCTTTTGGCTTCTGACAGTCAAAAGTAATATGGAAAATGCTCACTGGAAATGGGAAGCTTGAAAGACCTCTGCAAAAAGTAAACGAAATTAAATCATCCCACCATTCAGTTAAAGGTCTTTACAAAGGATATGAAGGCTCTAGAGTGGTAAACACAGAAAATTATTTGATGCCTTGTGTAAGGTTGTAAAATGCCTGATATTTTGGTGCTGAATAATGCTACATAAAGAGTTTACAAAAAACCCTGATGTGGTGAGAAAAGACTGATGGTTTTCTGATTGATGAATGAAGTGAAGCTTGTTAGGAAAAAAAAGAACTTGCAAGTGAATCTTATATAAAAAAATTCTAATTGAATTTGTTGTTGATTTTACAGCTCCGAACATAAAGCTGAACTTTCTCTTCTGGCATCAGTGTCTCTAGTTATGATCTTTATACTTGTTCATCAAAGATGTTCTTTGGTTTCGAAAATAGCAATGGCACTTGGACTCTTGGGAGTGTACAGTTACCGGGCAGCAATAGGAAATGTGGAATTTCCATGGCAACGAGACAGAAAAGATATTTCAAAGTAAGTTCATTAGCAGCTATGTAAATGTACTTAACACCTTGGTCTAAAAGAAATATCACAAATAAGTACTATGTGGGTTTGGGCACGTGTTTTCTAAGAGTTGTGGGCAGATTTTAGGTTTGAGGGGTTTACACTGTTTTGACAAGAACCCTGGAATTGCCAGTGAGGTGTCGATGCAAAAGACGCACACTTAAAATTAGAGAGTTTTGATCTTAGGAATTTGTTTTGCATATTACAATAGAACAGTCCTTTTGTTCCTGAGTAACTCAGGTTTTTCCTCATTTTAGCAGTTTATTTTAGGCAAGCCAGAGGGATTTCTTATGCTGCTGCAATTATTTATTCATTTAATGGATTTAGGCACTGCCTCTGGGTAGCTCACAAAACCAAATATGAAGTATTTTCTTTCTTGGCTACCAATAGATTTTTTTGTTGCATCATTCCTGTGGGCTGCAGAGGACCAGGATAGAGATCAAACATCTCCAGAGTGGGCATGGCAGAAATTTTTAGATTCTATTCCCAAGGAGAATGTGGGGGGAACATGGTAAGAGGTAGGTTTTATACCATAAGTGCTGCCCTTAAATTCCCCTGGATGAGAAAAAACTTTTAGTTTTGTTGTTTCTGCTTGACATGACAAGAACATAAGTTACCGTAGCGAGATCATCCCATTCCAGTTCAGCTCTGATACAAACTCTCCATTTCTACTTTAATACTCTATTTACTTCATTTTCCTATTATAATCCCTCCAATCCAAGCAACACTACAAAATTGCACTCTAAATTAATATAATAAATAAATTAACAATGCAAAAAATCTGTTATCATTCTTCCCTCATTCAGTCATAGATCAAAACAGGCAGGATAGAAGACAGGGAATGCTGCATATAAGCAGCTAAAATTGCGATGGACCTTATGGATCAAATCAAGTGTGCTGTTCCCACCAGTGACCAAATATTTTTGAGAACTTATGCGATCAGTTCAGCAGCATTCCTCTTTCATTTGTCCTCAGGTTCTACAGCACCAGTTCTATTACATTGCAAATTCTGTCCCATGGATGCCCAAAAACACAATTCCTGTCCCAGTAATGGGACCTGGAGAGAGGTCCCACAGGAGAAAAATAGGTCAGAAGGAAACCCAAGTGAAAAAAGGTTGAGAAACAGTACAGTATCATGTACCTTTAAACATGCGCAAATACCTGCAGATTATTTGTTGTTTGTTATAGGCAACTAATTAAATGTTAGAGGGCAATGGTAGGTATACCTGGGAAAAAAAGTTTGGGAAAACATTTTCGTAAAGTTTTCATGAGTTTACAGCTAATTGTTCTGGGGGAAAAGATTGGCAGGAATTAAATATCTGTTGATATTTATAAAGGTATCTCTAAATGTGACTCTTTCATCCTTATAACTGCTAGCATAATATTTCCATTGCCTGAATAATAGTTCACAGTTGCATGTAGTTTAAGGTTTCTGAGCTGACATAATAATATGCCTTCTTAAAGTTCATCAAAGCGGTTGCTTTGAACAATAAACTATCTGTGATTTCAGGCTGGAAGTGTTCTTGAGCATAGCACTGGGTTAGAATCCTAGTACCTTTTTAGAATGAAAATAGAGTAGATATTTATCCTGAAATTGTAATTTATGGTTGCTTGATTTATGGCGCCAACTGAATAATGCTTTTCTCAGCCTGTGCTTTGTAAAGCACTGAAATGAAATTCAAATAGCAAATCTTTTTCTTTCTAATCCTTGCTTGATATGCAAAGCTGGCATAGTTTTGCTCCAGTGCCTGTGGCCTAAATGGGAGGTTGTACAGAAAGAATGTGAGATGTGCACTGTGCTTGTGACTCGTTCATAATTTTTAATGATGCCTGTTCATCGATGGACCTGCTTGCATTGTAAATGGATAAAGCAGCACTTAACAAGAAAGGATGGAAAATTACTGTCACCCTACCCTTTTGAAAGATGTGGCCTGCAAGAGGCTGTATATTATATACATAGATTTCTATAATGCAGTTCAAGTAGGAGCAGAGGTCTCATCCATTGCCATATGCAACATATAACATCTCAAAAAATATCCCACTTCTAGTTTTTGAATATTGTGAGTCATTTAAATTGCTGTTCTTCGATTAAGGGGTAGTTTTTCAGTTTTCTTCTTAAAAATACATATACTTCAAACTGTAGAAATGTTAAGATATTTCCTGATGATCTTAGAAAATCATCACCAGTCAGGATAAAAAAACATATTGTCGGGTCACTGTGTTCCATTCAGAGGATTATTAATTATTTTTGGCAGCTAGGTTGGTGTTTGAAGAGAAGCCACGATTAGAAAATTTGTGGTGTCAACTCTTCTATAGGCCACTATTGGCCTGTAACAAATCTGTTAACTTTCAGGTCATAACATTTTCTTGTAACATATGCTTCACTGCAAGATTCTATAGCGATGTACTTAATGAGTAAATTTGTGTTTGGGACACATATGGACATAGACTGCAGCTGTTAATTAATATCTCCATTCCCCTTGTGTAACAATCATATAATGTGGGCTGCAGCAGTAGTTGTATAGAGTTTTATTTTCCATCCCCCCCATCCCCGCAGCTCAGAATTCTGAAATGAAATTCCAATTGTTCTGTTTAAATGAGCTGGATTAAGGTAAAGATGTAGGCAAGGAAAGGAAATTGATGATGATATGATGAAGATGATGAGGATAATGGTGATGATGATGATTTAAAGTTTTACCAGCATCTGAGATTAAGTCATTAAGATTTACTAGAGTCTATTTCTTGCATTTAATGAAGGTGATTCTAATCCAATAAGAGCTTATGCCATAAGCAATTATGGTGATCTCTAGGCAGAGTGTCAGTTTGAAGCTGATGAGATTTAGGGCAGTTAATTATTTTATGAGAGTTGCACATGAAAAGAAAAAAAATTGTGAATTGGAGATCTGCTTTTAAGTGATGATTGATGTTGGATGGATTTGGCCAAGACTATTTTTCTTGCAGCGGTTCTGTCTTTAAATTCTTCACTGAATTAACTTTGATGCAGAAAACCTACCGTTGCACTATTCCTGATTAGTGGCATCCATTAAAACATTGATACAGAAGAGTATAAAACCACTGATTTAAGGGGAAAAAAACATAATGATGAAAAACAGCACAGAGAGGAAGAATATCAGTGGAAGCTGGCAACAGAAAAACATTTGGATGTTAAAAGCCGTTTATTTCGATTTATTCGTTTATTTAAAAGATTTATATTGCTGCCCATTTTAGACTCTTCATCACTCTGGGTGGCAGTTTCACACATGTCTATCACATCATTGATGCTTAAATGATAAATAGGTAGGAAGTTAATTATCACAGGAGGAATATTCACATAAATTGAGGGAATAATGGAGTATATGCATTTAGTTGAAGAAAAATAGATGACCCATGATATACAAGTAAAAGTCTTTAAACTAAAAATGTAAATCTCAATTTCTTGCTCCTTATCATGGTAGGAAAGATACAAGAGAGAAGAAAGACTAGTTGCTCTTAGGATTTTCCAGAACATTTAAAATTGCTATTTAATAAGTTGACCAACTTTTTTACAATGAAAAGGAGGACACAAATAAATTGAAGAAAAAAAACAAAGCCACTTGCACGTGGCGCACTCTTGCGCACAGCTCACTTGCGCATGTGTCTTATAATTGCGTCTCACCACACTGTACTGAGCCTTGACGAATCGTCATGTCAAATACAAATACGTCACATCACACACAACAGATCGGATCGGCATCAATCAAATACAGTGATTTACAGATTAGTCTTCAAATATCAAAAAGGAGGACATGTAGGAGGACCCTTTTCGAGAGAGGACAGAACTTACAAAAGGAGGACTGTCCTCCCTACAGGAGGATGATTGGTCACCTTATATTTAAGAACTTAGTAGGTTTGGGGTTTTGTTTGTTGTTTTGTTTTGGAGTTCCTTACATTTCTTGCCAAGATTTTGGGAGCAGCCAATTGTGAATATCGTGTTGTTCTTTCAAAATCGATGTCTCCAACTCAGGTCTTTGATGCATCCTTGTTGCAATGCAAAGTCCCCATTCTGCTCAAAGGCCAGTGAATAGGGGGAATTAGTCTATCACATTATCCTTTTATTTTAAATTCTTTTGACCCTTCTTGAGGCATTTGAAGGAATCTACTGTGACTTTTGATTGACTTATTATAAATCTGTATTCTGTAGAAAGGACTGTCCAGAGAAAATGGTTGAATGGGGGGAAATGAAGAGCTTTTCTAATCTTCCTGCTTTTTATTGGGAAGATAGTAGCACACATGAATAAACCGGGCACCTCAGATGTAAAATATTTTTACTTATAATATTTGCATCCCGAATAGTTAGTTCATATAGTTCAATCAGTTGCTTGTAGTTAAAGATATTTGGGTGATAATGTTCTCTATTTCACATACTGGGGGTTTACATCTGAAGAATTATAGAAACTCTTGGGCTACAAAATACAGTTAATGGCTTATTTAAATCTTGAAAGTGGTAGGATTAATTATTAATACTGTATGGTTTTTATGGATTATGTGATTTTATGGATTTTAAGAACCCCAAATTGTGTGTAGCAGAGAGGATTAGTTCAGACTTCTGATTATAAACACTCATGCTCTTGATGCCTCGCAGCTGACTGAAGTATTTCTTTGGAAATAAGTTCTGTAGAGTTCAGTAAAAATTGTTCCTTGGTAAATGTGCATTCAAGTGGGCCATTAAATTGTGTTAAATTGTGTTGCAGTGGGAACAACTCTATATAGGGAATGGTGTCTACCCATTTCTTTGCTGTGGGAGAAAACTTTGTTTCAGGGAATATTAAAGTACTGTAACTAAGAGTCTGAATCTGAGCTTTGGGACAGAAGTGTGTGTGTGTGTGTGTAAGAGAGAGAGAGAGAGAATGTATGTGACAGAACATTAATGTTGTGAAGGCAGATGTTGCTGTGGCATGCTTAAGAATGATTTATATTTTACTTTTTAAACCTTTTGAATTAACACTTTTTTTCCTGTTGTTCCTGAGAGAAATTCAGCAGAGCTTTCAAATATCAATCAGCTTTCTGAAACTAATTTCATACATATTTATTTGAGAGTGCTATGTATTTTTTGGCCAAGTTTACAGTATAGCACAGTAAGCTTTAACTGCATTCATTTCAAATAAATATGTATGGAGTTAATCTCATTCTTTTCAGAATGCTGGTTTTAAACACTTTCCTACTTTGATCACTCTGTTTCATTTAAATTATTGTATAATTCTATTTCTTGGGATGCATAATACAGTCATGATCAATTTTACCATCACTAATGGCACAAGCCCACTACTTGTTTTGAGCTAATGCCTTCTCTGCATTTTAGCAAATTATGTCCAGAAACAAATGTTGATTTATGTTGAAGTTGATTTAACTATGTCTTTTTATTGTCTCTTTTTAGGGGCACAATTGAAGCACGTTTTGTTTACATCTTTGTTCTTGGCATCATCTTCACAGGCACAAAAGATTTATTCAAATCTCTATTTTTTGCAACGGGTACTAAGATCAAGTTTACAAGTTTATGGGATATCTACAGTGGGCTGGTTCTGCTATCAGCTCTCTTGTTCAGACCTCATAACTTACCAGTTTTGGTCCTGTGCCTATTCATTCAAACCATGATGAGAAACTACATCTGGAAGCCACTAAATTTTGATGCAGCTCAAGTTACTATCATGCATTATTGGTTTGGACAAGCATTTTTCTTTTTCCAGGTAAGCCAGAATTGCAAATCTTTAGAAAGAACACATAGTCATGCAAAAGCGAATTAAAGAGCTAGTTTCTAATATCAGCTCCGATAATGATTGTAAGACTTTAGATCTTTGTCAACAGCTAATATTACCAAAATACTTACTTTGGAGAAAAGAGTTAAACAAAAGTGGTACATAGATCCAACTGATACAATACATTCTCTTCACATTTCACTACCCTTGGCAAGATGTTTTATTACCTCTAATAGTTGTAGTTTATTTCAATCATTTTTATATCCTGTCTATTCTCTCAGACAAAAGCATGTAGACCATGAGGCTTCAGATACTGTTTTCTTCCTTTAACTAATCTGTAATGGAGTTTCACAATGGTCTTGTATTCCAAACATTCTAAATAAAATAATAAAGCCTTTGATGAAGGTAACATGTTTTAGATAAAATTTTACTGGGGAAGGCCATGCCTAAAATATGTAGCACTTTAAATTGTGCCCGGGAACCAATTAAAGCCAGTGTAGTTGGTCTAAGACTGATTTAGTGGTCTATAAGGTATGGAAGGAATTATAAATAAAAGCTGAACACAAACAGGGCAAAAATATTCATTTCTGTATTCTGTGGTCTATATTTACTCTTTTACAATTTCAATCCATTTTTATATTTATAATTGTTTTAATGTCTTTATTTTTTACCGTATTGTAAGCCAACCAGAGTTACCTCAGACAGTGAGGCGGGTAGCTTATAAATTTAATAAATAAATTTGAGGGTCATCATTCAGAGAAATAACATTTACCGATTTGGGATGAGATCATAATCCTTCCGAGGGGGTATAGAATATGAATGTAGACCTCTCTTTTGTTTCCTAAACTAAGGAAACACTTTTTTTAAAAAAATCAGGTTCACTTGAGAAACCAACAGGCATTTTACCCTGGTGCCAGTTTCTTTCATCTGAAAAAAGTTAATTTGTGTATTGTTATTTGCCTTTAAAGCCATAGGAGCCTTGGATTTTGAGAATGGTCTCTGATTCCTCCTATCACTCACTGAGGCCTAGTAAGAAAGTTCATCTGTTATTGCCACAGACATGACTCATGGCAACTTAGAACAGTTTTTACATTAGCTGCTCCGACATTTTCGAGTGTATCCCTTGCTGAATTGAGAGGCATAATTGTTCTCTTTGCTTTAAAAAAAGTCTTGAAAATGCATCTTTTTATAGTTGATCCCTTTAATTCATTGTTAATATTCTGCTTTTAAGTTGAATTTATAATTTTAAGGCTCTCTTCTTTCTATTGTAAACTACCAAAGACCTGGTGGTGTATAAAGATTGGTTATTTATTGTTTTACATCAGAAAAACCATTTTGAGTGCTATATTTTGCTGTAGGGTATAATGTCTTTCAAGGCTAATAACACATGGATTATGTTGTAGCAATCTGAGAAATAATTAGGGCATGGAAAAATCTGGTTTTTAGAGAAAGTGCTGCTCTAACTAAAAGAGGCTGGAAAAACAATCCATTAGCTACTGTTTTTATGCTATTTAAAAAAAGCTTTTGTGTTTAAGTTGAAATTATTATCTCTCATAGCACCTTTCCACATAGCCTGTGTTTATATTTAATTTCTTGAATTGTCTAAATTTATATCTAAATGAAGACTGAAGACAGGCTGTAGATATAAATTATTGGATGATCAGAGTAGTACTATATCTGCCCTGTGATTTTAGGCAAGAACTGTTTTTATTGAAGCTTTAAAAAAAGGCTGGCCATTTAGATTGACTTTAGATTGACTTACTTTTCCCCATTTATAAGAATTTAAGAAATGTTTGCATCAGGAAACCCTAAAATGAAGAAATCCTTTTCTGCAGTAGAAAATGACGAAATGTGATATCTTTGGAATATATAACTAAATTGTTTCTAGGTAACAATTTGCTAGTTTCACTAGTTAAAAATTTAAAACTAAAACACAATTTTATACTGTCTACCTTCCCATCAAATGAAGGAATCTCTTTATATTTTATATTAGCTGCATGTGTTTAAAACATAGTTATCTTCACTTATGATTGGCTTGCAATGATATTTCAGGATAATCTGACAGTTTTAGGAAAAAATTCATGCTGTGTGTCTTGTAGTACAGTTTTAAATTGAGGGGTCATGTTTTCAGAATATTGTCAGACTTGGTTACCCTTAGCAGCTTTTGTCTAGAAATAAAAGGACCCAAACAATTTTGAACCACTTATATTTTGTGTTTCTGCCTGCAGTTATCAACATCTTTTATTTGATACATTAATCTATACAGGCTTATATTTTCATATGGTATTTAATAACCTAATCTATTACTGACTTCTCCACATCTTTCCTTGGGGGACTGAGTTAATGAACCAGACGTGTTTTAGTGGCAAATAAGAATATCTTTAGATGTAAAAGTTATGGGAAAGGAATAGTAAACTAACCTTGGCTACTTCTTATAAAGAGAACCTATACAAAATGTTTTACAGGTGGTACCTACCTCCAGCAAGATTTGCAAAAATGAGCAAAAACACAATGTTGGAAATGTAATACAGTGTTAGGGACATACTATCATATGTGGTAGTCATGTACCAAAGCAAAATAATTTTGGTAGCAGATTAAGATATGGCTAGAAGAGATGCTTGACCAAAAAATAAAGTTCAGACCATAATTGTTCCTATTGGGAATTATAGAAGGAAAATATAGTAAAGGAATGATATATTTAATGTTGCATGTTATAACTGCTGCAAGATTGGTTTACACCCAAAATTGGAAGAATGGGAATATTCCCGAGGGAAGTGAATGTATTTGTTTGTTTGTTTGTTTGTTTGTTTGTCAATAGCTTACAAGATAATAAACATAAATACAGGAAATGGGTACGAATAATTGGGGACAATAGGACAGGGATGATAGGCATGATTATGTGCTTATGCACCCCCCTTGCATACCTCTTAGGAAGTGGGTGAGGTCAATAGTGGTTAGTTTGAGGGAAAAGGAGAGTAGGTTTGGGGTTGTGACAACAGAGTCAGGTAGTGTGTTCCAGGCATTGACCACTCTTGCTGAAGTTGTACTTTTTTGCAATCATGTTTGGAGTGGTGTACATTAAGTTTATATCTATTGTGTGCTCTTGTATTGTTGCAGTTGAAGGTGAAAAAGTCATTAATTGGTAGTACAATAAAGCAGATAATTTTATAAACTATGCTTAAGCTAAACCGTAGGTGGTGTAATTCTAGAAATAATAAAGAAAATTCTGGCCTGTACAGAGATGGACAGGCTAACATTAGAAATTAAAGATAAGGGTGAGACAGAATCTTATGAAGTCTGGGACAAAATGTACCAATGGTTAGACTCGAAGAAAGGAAGTTGGAAAAAAAAACACAAATTGTGATGCTTTATAAGACTGAAGGTGGAAGATTTTTAGGCTAAAGACGATGTAATATAGTGGATATAATGACTATGTAAAAAGAATGTGCAAGGAAATTATGTTGCAAATAGGGAAAAATAAATGTAAATAGCACCAACTTAGTAATGTAGAATAAGGAAGTGATCAGTTGTTATATGTGGTTTTATATTATAGTATGTATGACAAAATAACTGCCAGGAAAGTTGCACTGTGTTCAACTGCTTTTTTTAATAGAAATTTTTATTGAATAAACTCTTTAGAGGTGAAGATGAACACATCTAGCTAATTAAAAAGCATTCTTTATATCCTTTCCTTCCTATTTTCTCCACTTCAGGGATAAAAATCTAAAATGTTAAAAGTTGTATGAGACGTACCAACGTAATGTAGGTTAAAGGAAAGAAACATGGATGGCAAAGTGGAGGAGGAAAATGGTGGGGAGTAGTCCAATTAGTGTGTTGCTAGTCTCTTCTGAGCCTTTAGTTCTAATACTTCCCTTATTTTACTACCATTAACATGCTGCAATCTGTAATTCTTCGATATCAAGTTCTAGCCTCATAAAATTTCAGTGCTTAGCATGAAGCTTTCCATCAGGCTTATTGCCTCTACGTGCAGGGGAATTTTGGCAAAAAGTGTTCTTGTTTATGATCAGAATATTGATGTGAAGGTTCTACTTTGTGATAATCTAACAGTGACTTTCCTACTATGACAAAGATTCTCTGACGAGGCGTATGCAATGGGTCTTAATATAAAAGAACTTGGGTGCATACAAACCCACTGAGGTTGTTTACAGATCTTCTGTGGCCTAATCTTGCACAATTGTGTTTGAAATGTTGATGTAGTATTTTCTATGTGAGATTTTTTTTAAAAAAAATATTAGTTGTAACAATAGAACTAATACAAACTAAAATAGAGCAAGAAAGGAGAAGGAAAAAAAGGAGAGAGATAAGAAAGCTAAAACTGCAAAAGAAACTAAGAGGTAGGTAAAGAAAGAAGAAATGTATAAAAAGGAATATATAAAGAAATGGTTTCCCATCTTTAGGGCAGATATAAGAACAATATTATTTTTTAACCTCTGTCTGTAGGATTACATCACGACTTTCTATAGTCTATCCTATCTAATCATCAGGAGCATAAATAACAAGTTCATTTTTCTTTGTATGCAAAAGTCCATGAAGAGTTTCCAAGCATCAATAAATGTAGACATCATCTTTTCTGTAATCAAACAAGGCAGTTTAGCCATTTCAGCAAGTTTTGTCATCTTTGCCAATCATTCCTTTATTGCCAAATATTTCCATCATCGGCATACAATAATCTCATTGCAGTTTATCATATATAAAAACAGTGTTCCATGGCTACTTTCTAACTTTTTATCCCAGGAGGACAAGTTCTGCTTTTAATTTTAAATGCTTAAAAACCTCTGAATCACTGTATGTATTTGTGCCCAGAATGTTATAGCTTTTTTCCACATCAACCAAGCATGATAAATTGACCATTCTTGTTTGCATTTCCAACATCAATTTGATGTTCTTTCACACATTCTAGATAATTTTTCTGGTGTCATACATCAACAGTATAAAATTCTCTTTAAGATTGTAACATAATGTACCTTTCAATCAGGGGTGGGATTCAATTTTTTTAACAGCCGGTTCTGTGGGCGTGGCTTAGTTGGTGGGCATGGCTTGATGGTAATGTTATTGGCTGGGCGTGGCCAACTCAACATCACTCACATCGAGGCACGCATCTCCTCGCCTGGCCTCTCATGACTGTGGGGATGCTGCAATAGTTGTAAATGTGAAAAATGGTCATAAGTCACTTTTTTCAGTGCCATTGTAACTTTGAATGGTCACTCCACACAAGCAAAGTACCAGCAAAGCAGGGGAAAACTCCAGAGACGTTCCTGAGACAGGAAGTCTAGTCCTGCCAAGAATGTAAAAAGGGTTAACGGAGAGGCAGTTTCTGTAAGCAACACCAGAATTTTTCCTTCCTGCCTTCCTTACAGGATTAGGCCAGTAATTTCTTCTAACAACTGGTTCTCCGAACTGTTTAGAATGTTAACAACCTCTTCTAGCGAATAGGTGCAATCCTGTAGAATCCCACCCCTGCTTTCAATCCTTTCAACCACACACAGTGTTTCTGCATTGTTCTATCGGTGAATCTTTGTTATTTCTTGTCTATAAAATGCTTTTGGCTGAGAGTCAAAAAGATGTTTTTGGGCACTGCCTGGATTGTATCTTTCCATATCCTCGATGTCTAATACAATGATTTTTGAAATCTACATTAACCTTGACTTTATTGTACCACAGGTATTCATGCCACCCAAATCTCAGGTTATGTTTTTCTAACCCTAAAGTCTTTTTATTTCTCAGCAACTCCCATTTTTTTCATGCAAAGCAAACAATGAGCTGCAAAATACAATTTCAGATCAGGTAGACCCAGTTCTCCTCTTTCCTTTGCACCTTTTAACATATTTGACTTTTTCTCCTGCCACACAAATTTAAGTAGATTTTTTTGCCATTGTTTAAATGGTATCATCATCTTTTAATGACCCCATAACCCCTTGTGGGGTGGAGTCTGGGCAACTGAGTGGAGCTGAGTGTTTACTGGCCAGATGCCCTTCCTGATGCCAATGCAGAGTCATTTTTTTTAAAATTCACATTTATATGCCACCCTTCTCTGGCGACTCAGGGCGGCTTACAATCTTTGGAGCACAACCCAATGTGCTCAGCAATAGCCTTCATTCTATTGTATATGCCTGCTTATTACTAGGGCTTTTGCCCCCCCCCCAAGCGGCAGTTTTACAAAGTCAGCTTATTGCCCCCAACAATCTTGGGTCCTCAATTTACCTACCCCAAGAGGATGGAAAGCTGAGTCAACCTTGAGCCGGCACTAATTTCAGGCAGCTGGAGCTAAGTGCTAGGTGTTTAACAGCCTGCACCACCAAGGCTCTTCAGCAGATATATTCTCATAGTGCCCAGAGAGAGAAATATCTGCCTCTACCTAGGATCGAACTCACAGCCTCCTGATTGTGAGGCAAGAGCTCCACCTCTAGGCCATCACACTCCATTGTTTAAATGGTATACCACTTGTCAAAACAGATATTGTATGAAACAAAAACATCATTTTAGGCAAAACATTCATTTTTATCACAGAGATCCTCCCCAGCAGTGACAATGGTAGTTTCTCCCATCTTAGCATTTCCTTTTCATTCCACGTCTTAGCATAATTGTTTTGAAATAACATACACTTCTTATTTGTCATAGTGACAAGCAAATATTTTATTTTTCCCCTCAATCTTAAAACCAGTTTTCTTCATCAGTTCTATTTGACCCTTTGATTTCATTGCTTTTGTTAACAACTTTTTCTTCTCATTATTTTTTAAAATCTTTAGCATACAACATAGTTTTAATTTTCCATTAGTATCTTTTCAAAATCACCTTCAGCAGATGCTCTTACCTTATACATTTCTCTTGTAATCTTTACTCCATCTTGCAATTCTCTTGTCTTGCATTAATTCCAACATGAGTGGAGACAAAGGGTATCCTTGTCTTGTCCCTTTTTGTATCTGATAGGATTTTGTTAATTAGTGCTTTCGCGAGTTGTAAAATGGTCATAGAATCTTAGAGGTAGAAGGGACCGTGGAAGTCTTCTAATGTAGTCCATCGCCCTGACCAACACAGTCCTCATACCATCTCAGACAAATGATTGTATGATTGTCCATCTATTCTAGAAATCCTCCAACAGTGGAGCACCTACAATTCTTAAGAGACAAGCTGTTCATTGCTTAATAGTTCTTACTGCAAGAAAATTCCTCCTTATTTTGGATTTCCCTTTGAAGACTTTCTTGTCCTACTCTCAGATGTTACAGAGAATAAATCAATTCCTCTTCCCTATGGCAGCTGTCCTTAAAGTATTGGAAGATTATATTCTATCTCCCCTCAATCTTCTCTGTTTTTTGAGTTAAATATAATTAGCTCATTTAGCCATTCTTTGTGGGATTTAGCCTCCAGACCCCTTAGTATCTTTGTGGTTCTTCTATGTACTGTTTCTAGGACTTCAGCATCTTTTTTGGTTTTGTGGCAACCAGAACTGAATATAGTATTCCAAATGTGGCCTCACTAGTGCATGTCAAAGCAATACTATCACTTCCCATGATTTTGATGCTATACCTCTCTTAATGCAATCTAGGACAGCATTGGATTTTTTTGGCACCTGTGGCATACTGCTGACTCATACTTAAGTGGTGGTACACCAGGATATCTAGATCACTGTCTTGGAACTACTGTTGAGCCAGGTACTGTCTATCCTGTACTGATGCATCTAGTTTTTCCTACCTAGGTGGAGGATTTTAGTTTTCTTGGCACTGAATGCCTCTTGTTGTATAGGTCCCGATGCTCGAGTGTCAGAGCCTTTTGATCTTACTCATTTAATAACAATCTATCCAAAAAGAGCCTTGGTGGTGCAGGCTGTTAAATGCCTAGCACTTAAGTTCCAGCTGCCTGCAATTAGTGCAGGCCCGAATCCCACCAGGCTCAAGGTTGACTCAGCCTTCCATCCTCCCGGGGTAGGTAAAGTGAGGACCCAAGATTGTTGGGGGCAATAAGCTGACTTTGTAAAAATGCCGCTTAGTAATAAGCAGGCATATACAATGGAATGAAGGCTACTGCTGAGCGCATTGGGTTGTGCTCCAAAAATTGTAAGCTGCCCTGAGTCTCTGGAGAAGGGCGGCATATAAATATGAATAATAATAAAAATAAAAAATATTATCTTGAAAACAGTTCAGATTGTCAAAGGCCTTTTCTACATCTAAGGAAATCAGTGTAGCTTGTTTTTCATTGTGTTGCTACAAATATTCCAGAATGTCCAATACACTTCTAGTATTAACCCTCAACTGTGTTTTAGGTAAAACACCCCATTGATCTTCATAGATAAATTCTTCAAAAGGATTTTCAACCTATCAGCCAAAATCAT
This sequence comes from Naja naja, assembly GCA_009733165.1. NCBI lineage: Eukaryota > Metazoa > Chordata > Lepidosauria > Squamata > Elapidae > Naja > Naja naja. The sequence continues at coordinate 205,456,762 of CM019149.1, forward strand.
TGTAAACAACTTGTAATCATTATTCCACAATGATATAAGTGAATAGTGTGTTGAAATCAGATCTTGGCCCTCTTTAAGTATTAATGCTACATTAGTTTCTTTCCAGCTGTCTAGCATCTTTCTCCTGGGTGAAATAGAACTCATCATATTCTCCCATGAGCTGTTCAGAGCATCCAGGAGTGGGAGGTGCTTCAGTCTCTTCCTAGTCAGGCTGGGCTTAATTTCTGAGGATGCTCCTCCCCCTCCACGGGACTCCTCCTTAGCGTCCCCAGTTTTAGCTCAGCCTTCGTAGGAACAGGCAGCTTCTACTTTGGCTGGAACAGAGCTAGAACAGTGTTTAGTGAGACAGGTATTCAAATTGAGTGGGAATCCATTTGTAATCTGATAATCCAACAGCTCCTGACAGCCCTTTAACATCAGCCAGGCCATTGGAGCCTGCAAAACCTCCGAGCATGCCCTCGGCACTCCAATACCGACACAAGGCACAGCCTCCAAAACCGCGACTAAAAAGGCTCTTATCAGCCCGATCGTCTGCTGCAGAGCATACAGACAACAGCTGAGGCTTTCCCCTGCAGAACACCTTCCAGGACAGCAGCTTAGAGTTTCCGTTCCTTTCCTGCCAATCAATTTTGCCTGCGGCAGATCGGGCGGTTGATAAGCTGCTCCTTCTCAGCCTTGCCACATGGCGGCTGCCATTTTAAATCCAGCCACGTGGCGATCTATATCGTGTCTGAATGTGAACTGTGAGAGACTCCCCTGCTAGGTTTCCATTCCTGGGGACCTGGGGACAGACTCCTCTACCTCCAATTCCTCTGGGGGGGTGAAAAATATTTTGACTGTTGGCACAGCCTCATAGCAACAAATTTCAGCAGCTCAACTGGGGCCATTAGGTGCTAACGCAGTTACCAGTTGCAGGCCTTTTTCCCCCTTAGTCAGGGAATTGGTCTGAGGGAGTGTTCTGCTGCTAAATTGGAATTGTTTCTTTACATTTGGCATTAATTCAAATTAGAAGGTGTTATAAATTGGTGGCCAAATTGAAGGAGTTTTCATTACTCTCCAAATATATATATTATACTTCTAATATTCAAAATAAAAAAAATAAAGTAAAGTAAAATAAAAACAAAAACAAAAATAATAAGAAACAAAAAGGGGGACTGACTATTAACAAGGATCCCCTGCTCCTTAAGGGAGCAGGCTCCTAGGTGTGCCAACCACCATACCTCACAGCCTCATTAAAAATTTGAGCCATAAACAAGATCTATAATGGCAAGCAACTACAGTTCTAGAGCCAGAGCAGCATCCAAGGCCCGGGACAGGTCCACAGAGCTCAAAAAGCCTTCAAAGGCAGCCAAAAAGGATGCACGCAAACGCCATCAGGCCTTAGAAAAACAGGTCAAAAAACGTACCAAGGAAAAGGAGCAGACCGCACCATCATCACAGCTTCCGCTTAACACACCTCAGGCCCCAAGTCCTCTGCCCTCACCCCTGGACTTGTCTAAGAGGCATAGCATGGCTAGACAGATTCCTCAAGAAGCCCCATCCACTGCGATCACCTCAAGGAGGGCCCCGGAGGCAACATTTACACCCACTGCTGCTGGCCTTCGCCAGGAAGGGGTACTTCCAGAGGAAATCCTGGCCAACATGAGGGCGTGGATGGAGTTGTCAATTCAAAAGGGCATAACGGCAGGCGTCCAACAAGTGGTTCGGGCCAGATGACCATCCACAGCCTCAGACTGTGGATCCATCTCAGAGCAGTCCATAGGTGTATTGGATCAACATTTCACTCAGGTACCCCCCCAAGTGGGGCTGTCCATTACCTCAGATATGCCATCACTGGGCCCAAATGACCTGGGAGACAAATTTGACCAAATTGAACAAATGGAAGAAGGGTCAATTCACACCACAAACCAGGGCTTGGCAGAGGTGGACCCACTGGAGAGGGGGGTGTTGGATGACGAGGGCCTCATTCCCAACCAACCTGTATTTATGGGACTATTCCGCCCACAGTTATTCAAATCCTTGTTGTTCAAGGCTAAGAACACCGCGCGGCTTGACAAAACAAACCCCCCTCCCAACCATCTGAGATTACAGGGGAGTCAGAGGATCTAATATTCTCTCAACCGGTCACTGAAGCAGATGTAATTCCCGTTCCCCATATGTTTTCTGACGTAGTACAGAAACAATGGGCAGCTTCAGCCTCATACCCTGCCCCAGTGGGATATGATAAAAATGTTATAATCTTGCTCTGGAGTTTTCCAACTCCCTCAACACTCCGGAAGTGGATGAACTGATAATTGCCCTGGCATCCTCTTCCACTATTCCAAGTGAGGCAGAAGAGGCCCTCAAGCCTGAGGAGAAAAGGGCGGAACTAGCTCTCCGTAGAGCACACGTTTCGGACGTATGGGCCATTAGAGCGGCCACGGTCGCATCATTCTTTACTAGATCCATTACATGGCTTCGCCACCTGAGGGATGTTATTCCAGCGTCTAATATAAGGGCTCACCAAGACGTTGCAAAGTTAATTGCTGCTGCAGAAATTAATTGTTCTCTGTGGACGCTACCTTTAACGCTGTAAAATTTTTATCAAGGGCCATTGCTTCTCAAATCTCAGCAAGGAGACTACTTTAGCTCTGACATTGGCAGGCCGACACAAAACATAAGTGGCGGCTGGCCTCAGCTCCTATTTCGGGGGACAAGTTATTTGGCAGTGCTCTTGACCCCCTCTTAATTGAAACTAGGAGCAAGATAAAGATCCTCCCCTCTCTTTTTCGAAAGCCAGAATCCAGAACTCCCCAGTCCTTTTGAAGAGGTTCCTTTCATACCTTTTATCAAGGGCCCTATTATCCGAGATATCAAAGACCATCAGGATATAGACAACAGTCGGAGAGAACTGAGGTTTTTTTTTTTTTAATTTCATTTATATGCCGCCCTTCTCCGGAGACTCAGGGCGGCTTACAATTTTTGGGATGCAACGCAGTGTGCTCAGCAATAGCCTTCATTCCATTGTATATGCCTGCTTATTACTAAGCAGCATTTTTACAAGGTCAGCTAATTGCCCCCAACAATCTTGGGTCCTCAATTTACCTACCCCAAGAGGATGGAAGGCTGAGTCAACCTTGAGCCTGGTGGGATTCGAGCCTACAGCAGTTGTAGGCAGCTGGAACTTAAGTACAGGCAATTAACAGCCTGAGCCACCAAGGCTCTTTTGAGCCTTGGGGACAGAAACAGATGAGGAGGCCCAAACAAGAGGCAGTTTCGGGGGTCAGGAGCCAGGCCCTTTTGCTGGCCCAAATAGGGACCACCAGGATGCTCCCATTGGCGGCCGTCTAAGATTATTTGCCGATCAATGGGACTCCTCTACTTCTGATGCATGGGTCAGGGACACCATCAGGTTTGGCTTGGCCCTAGAGTTTCAGTCCACCACCCCTGAATTTTTTTATGAAGTGCCCACTTTCCTGGGATCCAGGGAAACGGTCTCTCCTGCAAACGGCTATAACACACTTTTACAGATCCGGGCCATTCAACATGTCCCACCTGAACAACAGGGTCAGGGCTTTTATTCCCATCTTTTTGTGGTGCCAAAAAGTTCGGGGGGATGGAGGGCAATTCTGGACCTTAAGTGCCTGAACCGATTCCTAGTATATCAAAAATTTAAAATGACCACTCTACAATCCATTTTGCTTGGCATTAGACGGGGTGATGTGCTTACGTCCATAGATCTCATGGAGGCATATTTACGCATACCGATTAGACCTTCCCACACTAAATTTCTCAGGTCCTGCTTCAATAACATACATTATGAATACAGTGCTCTCCCATTTGGCCTACCATCCGCACCCAGGACTTTTACCAAGGTCTTGGCTGCCCTGGCCACATTTCTCAAGGACAGACCTATCCGTCTCCAATGTTATTTGGACAACATTTTACTACTGGCTTCTTCCATCCAACAGGCCAATAGGGATACTCACATTACTCTCATGACCCTTCAACAACATGGTTTTTCTGTAAATTGGACGAAAAGCCATTTATCACCTTCTACCAAATTGATTCACCTAGGGGCATTATTGATATGGTAGAGGGCAAAGTTTTCCTCTCCCCAGACAGGCAGGAGAGCATCAAGGGACTAGCACAGGAGATCAGAACCCTCAAAAGGGTACAACTAGCTCTCCTATCTCAATTACTAGGGAAGATGATCTCTTGTATTTCTATTGTCCCTTGGGCTCATTTTTGTGCAAGAACCCTGCAATGGTTTCTGTTACCGTACCAACGCTCTGGGAGAGACAACGCCAAAATTCGTGTTATAGTACCTCCAACCATTCTGAGATCTCTGCAGTGGTGGACAAATTACATGATCAACAGAGGCTGTCCCTTCAAGGATCCACACAGGTCAACAGTCACGACAGATGCCAGTCTAGAGGGATGGGGAGCTCATTACCATTCACACATGGCACAAGGGACTTGGTCTGCCCCAGAGAGGTCACACAACACCAACTGATTGGAGCAGAGAGCGGTCCACCTGGCCCTCCACAAATTCCTTCCGCAGCTTCGGTCCAAATGTTCTCGTCTTGACAGACAACATAACAACAAAGGTCCCGGGCAGAGGATGTTCAATCTCCTCCAGGGCGAATGTCACTGGCCGACCAGGACAATTGCTATATGCGTTCCCTCCCTGCCATGTGCCTCCCCAATGATACACAGAAGCTTCTGGAGGAGAGGGCAGAATTGTTGTTAGTGGCCCCTTACTGGCCGTGGCGCACATGGTTCGCAGATCTGAGGGACCTGTCAACTGAGCCACTGTGGAGGATCCCATCATCAGACGTCTTTCTGTCTCAAGGCTAGTTCTGCATCCGGACCCGCAATGGCTCAACCTAGCCACCTGGAAATTGAGCGGCGATGTCTGAGAGGCGAACAAATTTCCAATCAGGTCATTGACACCATACAGGCAGCTAGACGTCCTTCAATGAACCATATCTATGATGCCACCTGGACCATTTTCTGCCGTTGGTGTATGCATTTCCAGGTTGATCCCACTTCTCCATCGGTACCACAACTATTGGATTTTTTGCAGGAGGGCCTATCGCCAAATACCCCGCGGAGACAAGTGGTGGTCCTGGCTTTGGTTATATCTTGGGGGGATCTCACCTCCATTTCCCATCCACACATTTGTAGCTTCCTCCGTGGGGCCAGGAACTTATGGCCCCCTGTAGTACATCGTTACCCGACTTGGGATCTCAACACGGTGTTAATGGAACTTACTACGGGTCCTTTCGAACCACTAAGGACCACGACCCTTCGTTTTCTACCTTATAAGGTTGTTTTCTTAATTGCAATTACATTGGCACGAAGAATCTCTGAACTGGCAGCCTTATCAGTGCGTAAGGATCTCTGTATTTTCCATTCGGACAGAGTTATCCTCAGACCAGACCCAACCTTTACTCCAAAAATCAATTCAGCATTCCACAGGGCACAAGAGCTAGTGCTTCCAAATTTTTGTTCACGCCCAGCTCACAGACTCAAACACCAATGGCACCGTTTGGACGTAAGAAGGACTTTACACATATACATAGCTCGCACGGTGCCTTCTAGGAAAACTGAGGCCCTCTTCGTGTCTTTTCAACTCAACACTCTGGGGCGCAAGGTTTCCTCTTCTACCATAGGCAGATGGTTGAGGGCCATGATTCCAAAGTCATATGATTCCCATTCGCTACCGATGCCCCAAGGCATTACTGCTCACTCCACCAGGAGTGCAGCAACTTCAGCAGCATGGGGCACGCAGGCCACAATAGAGGAGATTTGTTGAGTGGCAACCTGGATTTCACCTTCCCCATTTATTAGGAATTATAAAATTGATGTCTTTGCATCCTCTGAAGCTTCATTTGGTAGGAGGGTCTTGCAACAAGTTCACACGGACTCGGAGAGGACTTCAATCCAGACGGAGCCCCTCCCTTAGGACAGTTCCAAGCTTTGGTATGTCCCACTCCTGGATGCTCTGAACAGCTCATGGGGGAAAGGGTGTTGGTACTTACCTGATACACCCGTTCTCTGTGAGCTGTGAAGAGCATCCAGCCCCACCCTTTTTTTCTGTCTGGTGGGGATCTGTTCTGGCCAAAGGTCTTAGATAGCTGAAGCATAGATGGTATCAGCTTCTCGGCTTCGCAAAAAACTGGGGACGCTAAGGAGGAGTCCCGTGGAGGGGGAGGAGCATCCACAGAAATTAAGCCCAGCCTAACTAGGAAGAGACTGAAGCACCTCCCACTCCTGAATGCTCTTCACAGCTCACAGAGAACGGGCATATCAGGTAAGTACCAACGCCCTTTTTGTAAAGGTTGTAAGAGTTCATTCTCAAAACATTTGTAAACCTTCTGGTCCAGGCATCTTTCTTGTTTTAGTTTCCCCCCTCCCTAATTTCATAGACTTCATGGTCTGATTTTATGTCTGTGTAGCCTTTGGTAAATTTTGTTTCTTTAAATATTCATCCCTATTCTCCAGTATAAATTAGAGTAATAGTGATAAAACATTTTTTGCATGTTCACATTATGTGTTATTACATTTTCTTTTTGTAATTTTGATATCATTTCCTTTTTCTTTTTGTAATTTATATGCCAGCCATTTCCCTGGTTTGTTTGCAGGCTCATTTATTTTTGTTTTGCATAATTCATTTTTATTTCCATTTTGCTTACTGTTATCATAGACAATTGTCACTGTAAAGCTCACTTTGTTGGGTAATACTTATGTTCTCTGGAAGCTTCTTTATTTTTTCTTTTTATCTCATCCAAAATAGCTTGCCTCTTCTTTTTAAGTTCGCTAGTTCACTATTATGTTGTATAAAATATCTTGAAAGCTTTACTTGCATCCTAAATCATCTTTACAGCTGTGTCTTTGTTAAGATGGCACAACCAGCATGTCACCTGTTTCCTTCAACAAATATGCGCACTAATCTACACAAGCAAATATTTTCAAACCATAAACAAACCATTAACATATTGGTTACAGATACTGACCTAAAGAAATCCTTCCCTGAGCTGCCTGATATTCAACCTGCTTCAGAAACAGGTAACAGAATCAGACCTTGAACTGCAAGTCACCCACCCTTCTGCATAATCACCTGTCCAATTCAACCCATGCTTCTCAATCTCATCTCCAGCAGAGATTATCTGGGATCCATTCAGAGGTGGTATTCAGCAGGTTCTGACCAGTTCTGGAGAACCGGTAGCAGAAATTCTGAGTAGTTTGGAGAACTGGTAGCGGAAATTTTGAGTAGTTCAGAGAACCGGCAAATAATACCTCTGACTGGCCCCGCCCCCATCTATTCTCTGCCTCCCGAGTCCCAGCTGATCAGCTGGGTCTTCTTTGGTTGCCCTGCACTGGAGAATGGAGCTGGAAAGCAGGTTAGTGGGGTGGGGAGGGAATGGAGATTTTACAGTATCCTTCCCCTGCCACGCCACCAAGCCATGCCCACCAAGCTATGCCATGCCCACCAAGCCACTCCCACAGAACCGCTAGTAAAAAAAATTGAATCCCACCACTGGATCCATTCCTACCTTCAGTGGGCTCTCAGCAATACATCTCACACCCTCAGAGTCTCGTGTGCTGCCTTTAATCACTGGACACCTTACTTCGCAGGGTTCTCCCAAAATAAAAACTTCCCTGACCAAATTAAAATTCCTCCAAGCGTACCTTCAAATGGGTTCGGAATCGTAGAAGCAAAAGGGAGGTGAAACTACAATCCTGCAAAGCGGGAGGGGTAGATTGTGAGTGATTGGACCACCTCTCCTCTCAGGCCTTTGATCCGAGTCATGACACCCAACTACTGTAGCCAGAACCTGGCTCACCCAAAGCAACGAAATCATTTTGAAGACACAGCATGATTTTATCTCCATGCCATCAATAATACAGTGCCTACTGGACTCCCAACAAAGCTTTGACACTTTGCTGAGCAGCCATGAGCAGCAGCTGAACCTGGGCTTGTATGTGTTTGGCATCTTAGATTGCAAAGGCAAGACAAAGAGAGCAGATATAAGTGGAAATTAAAGCATGATATAAGAATATTTAGATAAACATACATGTGACCTTATAATATATTTATCCCTTCCTACTTCAGCATGCTTCTGCACTATCTTTGAGACATGGTCAGTGAATTTAGTTTACTGGACCTTAGATTCATGACTGAGCCTGTTTCACTCAGGATCAGTTCAGCTTGTTGTGAAAGTTTTCTTACGAAGGTATTTTAAGCAGTCTATAATCTTTTGAGGGGAGAGCCCATTTTGGACGTTTGGTACATGTGTATGGGGGGGGGAATACCATTTACCACCACAGTATATTGAAATTTAATTTTTCAAACATGAGCATAGTTATGCTTTACACAGAAGTAGAGTGAAGGATTTTAAATGATGTACAAAAATAGCAAAAATAACCTAGGATAGATAGTCATATTTGTGTTTATTAGCAGAATGCTTTCTCCAAATGGAAAAAAAAATGGGTGGATAGGATTAGGGATGAATGAGTGCTCAACAAATGTGAGCTGAATGAAAAGGTAAGCAGCCAGCATGAAATAAATTCATGTGGGTTGGTCATATGAGAGTTGAATTTCAAAATAAATATGTAAAAGAAACAGCAGAGTCAAAAATCAGAGAAAGGCTGGAAAGTTCTGATAGGATCGAGGTGATAATTTCCTGAGAAAGAGAGATGTAAGCTTAACACAGGGTGATGTGAAAATGGTGTTTGAATATGGTGGAAGAAGAAGAAGCTGTGGAACAATATGCAAATAAGTCTCCATGTGCAAATAGGCAGTAATATAAATTTTCTAAATAAATAAAAATAAATGGTCTTGATGTGAAGTAGGTGTAGATATGCCTGTGGAGATTCTCAATCATCCAGGTCATGTTTGTCCCAAAGGTGTTTTTCCAAAAGGTAATTGGATGTGCTTGTGGGTTTTTTTTTCTTTCTTTGAAAACATTTCTCTTTTCATCCAAGGTTCTTCAGTGATTGAAGAAGTTTTTTGGATGAGAAGCAAAACATTTTCAAAGAAAAATAAAAGTCCAGTTGCCTAGCACCTTTGGGCTAGCTATTTTTTTCTTATCTTGTATCTTTCATTTCTTTGCCTTGCTATTTCTTAGTTTCTTTTTATGCTTTGCATAACATTTTCACCCTGAAGGAGAATATGTGTACGGATATGTACTGTATGTATATTATCAAGTCCTTTCTAAATTGTAGCTAGAAACTGATGTGTGAAAAGCATATGCTCTCAGGGCTTTTCTAAACACACACACAACTGCCCTGTTTATGCTGTAGGTGTTGTGGCTTGTACTTTATTTCTCCATGAAGACAAAAATGTGACACAGACTGTTATCTTAAGCTGGTATCTTGCAAAGAAAGGGGTGCATGATTCTTAAAGCTTCAAGGAGGTTTTGTACTATCTTACTGTCAAGCTGTGAGTCTCTCTATGTGTGTTTCACTATGTGTGTATACAATTCAGGTAGCATATAGGCTGGACCCTTGGGGGTGATTTGTGAATATAGTCCTCAAAGTAACAGGAAGAAAAATAGAATGCTGTTTTACCAAAATGTCATGTACTGTATTTTTCTATTTCTACTGATACCGAACTGTTTCTTCATTAAAAATTAATGTTCTGCCTTTTTCCCCCTAATGCATGTTCGAAAATATATAATGCATTAAAGAAAGCATCCATCCACTGAGGCCCACTGTGATAGAAGATACTAGTGGTGGTATAGCAGATCGATTTTCTGTGACAGCTGGTTCTGTGCAGTTCCTCCTGTCCTCCTGATAGTTTATCTTTTCCAAAGACAAGATTGGTGCGCGTTCCTCAGTTGATAGGGTTGAAGGCTGATATGTTCCTGGAAATGGAATTGGCATGGTGTAGCTTTAATATTTAAAATGTAATATCTGAACAATATATAATTTACCCTCAAGCCTTTCTGCAAAATCAAATGGAGAACTAAAACCTCCTTCTTCCCATTGAAACATTTGCAATCTTTAAATAAAATGAAATGCATAAAATTTAATACTAAACAGAATTGCTTCCCTTAAAATAATAATAAAAAAACATTGATATCTAATACTCTTCTCTGTCTTTGTTGATGGATCATTTTCCACAGAGAGTGACGTAACGATTGAAGAGTTACTTTCATAGTTTCTTTTGCCATCCTGTAGTACTAAACATGAACATCCTTAAGATTCTCCTTTGTGCCTTTACGTATAATCTTCCATGGGTGAGCCAGTTGTAAGGCAAATAGAAATGAAGAGGACAATGGTTGAAGGTTGAGATAGACGTGACATCAAGATAGTTTGGAACCAAATTCTCTTCATACCTCCAAATGGTTGTTTATTGAATCCATAACTGGTGTGGGCAACTTTTTAGAGACTAGGGGCAACACTTTGAAGGTAGGGTCTTGGCAGCATTTTGCAACAATTAAAAAAAAAAGATCAAATATCGGAATAACAAAAGCTCTAATAAAAGCTTTGCTCTCACAATTGGCATATAAATGCCATCCATGCTAATGGTATTGTTAAGGACTTTAAAAATATAGGTAGGGAGAAACAAAGAAAATATATAATTGTTGAGCTCAAGTTCAATGCATATTTTGGTGGCAATAATTTTGTTCTGGCTGCAGTAAAATTATGCAGGATTATGAGGTGAGCCTTTTACCCTGTGGATTACAGTCCAGTACTTACATCAATAATAATACAAGACTCTTTAGCTAATTGAATCCAAGTCTTAAGAATTAAGCTTTGCATTCTCCAGAATGCATCAAATTTACTTCCACTTTTGGAACCTACCTCCCCCCCCCTTAGGGGAACATATGAGGTCTTGCAAATTAAAGTACTGACTGAAATTAATCTTTTTAGAAGGAACGTTGGCCCACCTAATCCTAGATGATAAAATTGTTTCATCTCAAAAGAAAGGCATAATCATGGCCTTATATTGTTGTGGTGTCTAATCCCAGTTCTTGGTGATCCTGGGATTTGAGAGAGCCACCTTCGAGATAAAGGGTTGAATCTTTGACCAGAGGAATAAAAGTAAGCTGATTATTATTATAATGGTAGCTTCTGCTCAGTTTTAACATCTAGTCACTTTAATGACTTCCTCTTTGTCTTGTATCAAAGAATTTTCTCACTGGATAGACTTAGTTGTCTGCCATCCTTGGTTCTAGAGAGAATATTTAATAATATTTTATCTGAAGGTTCCCAGCACCCACCAATGAAGCAGTTAAGACAAGTGCTGCATACTGTATATGTTTCTGTGCTACCCTCTGCATTGAGTCTGAATTAATAAGTCTTTTGCTAGCTCACTTTTTAGCTCATCCAGAAGACATATATAACTAAATAAACAAGTTGGCCTGTTTTATGCACCTATGAATGCTATAAGAGGGCTCCGTTGGAACACCGGAAATGTTTATTCATTGATTTATTCCTGTTTAGACCTACTTTATTATTCATTGTATTAATTGTCTGATTCTTGTACTCTTCGTTTGCTTTTTAATAGTTCTATCGGATTTTGCCTTTCATTGTATATAAACTAATTGGAATAAGTCTTTTTGCCTATTGTAATTCCTACACACACACATCTTTGTTACAGATGTCTCTGGAGGGCCAGAGGGTTAAAGAAAGTGACTATATAAATTAAAAAATAATAATAAGAGTCCTAGTGGTTGAAGGTTTTATCGGACTTAGGGCCTGATTTGGTTCCCACACTTCTGTTTGCCTGTCCTTTTCCCTTCTCATAAATGATTGTAGATGCTTTTACTTTACTGGGCTGTTGGACTCTACAATATATTGATTGATTTCTCTTTTGTTCACTGTCCCTTTTCCTTTCCAGGGTAATTCAAACGGCATTGCTTCTGTGGATGTTACAGCTGGGTTTGTTGGACTAAACGACTACGTAGAAATTCCTGCCATTTTTCTTACTGCACTTGCAACATACTCGGGGCCTCTGCTGTGGGCCATTCATTTGTTGTGTTATTTGAGTTCTGAAGTGGACAGGTAAACTTTTATGCCATTATTCTATTTATTTATTTATTTTATTCATACAGCTGCCGGTCTTAAGCAAGATAATCCTAGATGGCTCTCAGTAACATTAAATAAAAGCAGAATGAATAAAACTGACCCAACCCCATGACAACATCACGTATCCCAAGTGCAATACTGCAACATCACACCGACTCCCCATGCTCTTACATTTGCTGGGCTCACTTCGGCCCTCGTGCGAAACCTGAGTGAAGGAGCCAGGTTTCACCCTTCCAAAAGACTAATAGGTCAAGGGCTTCTAAAGATGGCTTACACAGTAAATAGACTGATATATTAAGTTTCTGAATGCTGAGAGTTAACAGGTCTGTGTTGCTGTGAGGTAGTCAAATAAGAGGTGTCTTAAAAGATAGGTTGTTACATGCCTGATCTCAACCTCGTTTTGGATGAGATAATAAGTCACAAGAGTCACTTGGTGCGCTATACAAGCTTGGTGGCTGGGGAAGAAGAATTGGCAGTAAACAGGAAGACTCTGCCCATTGATTTCTTTTCTTTTTTTAAAGAATCTGTCCAGGAAGGAGTCTTCCAGACAAATGATTTGAGGACATAGGAATTTGTGTAGAAGAAAATTGGTTGGCTGGGGAATATTCCTGTTTACTGATTCTCTTCCTTGAAGTGTTCTCTCAGGTCCCTATCTTAGCATCCCAAGTAACTAGCTAATGGCAAAGGAGGAGGAGTCAACAGAAGGAATCTGGGGATATTTAAAACTCTCTATCAGTTTGCAGAGTCTTTCAGGCACTGGGACCCAGTTAGTTACCTATTCTATTCCCTTGCCTGTTTTCTTCTGGAAAAGCAATGGGGAATGAAGATACTGCAGTTGCAGCAACTATAATTTTTCACATTCAGTTCAGATAGATACAGATACGAAGGATTTACAGCTGAATCTAAGTTTGATAATATTGATTGCTGATGGATGTCAAAACTTTCTCCTCAAAAATCCTTTGCTTTAAGTTCATTTATTTGGGGAAGAGAAAAGGTGTGCATATAAACCAAATAAAAATTGGCTATATAGTAAGAGAAAGAAAGAGATTGATTTTATTTCAGCCTGACACCAGGGATACCTATACTATGATGAACAAAAGGGGTGTGTACATATACAATTTTAAATATTTTTTAATCCTTGCTCTTGAAGTAGTACAGTACCAGCCCTATTTATTTGAAGATAATGATGTTCTTCTGCACAGCATGTGGCACAACTGCAGTGCAATCTTACACCTACTTTTCTGACATACTGTATTCAGCAGAATGTACTGTATTTCTTGATATTTCCATTTGAGTAGAAGGTGAAGCTATTTACATAATTTATATATGCACTTTCAGCATAAATTTAAATTTCCAGCGCAGCTATCCAACTAGTCAGAAGCAATAAAGGTTCTAAAAGAACATTTAAAAAAAAACAAATCCTAATAAGTAACAAAGAAAGCAGTTCTTACTTCATTATATAATGTTTTTCAAAAACTTGCAGATCTGAAAAATCTGAGCAACAGTAGGTGTTATGCTTGATGCCTAAATTATGGTAATCACACTATCGGGCAAGTCTTTCTGGGAAGACATTCTATAAAGTGTACTACTAAAGCCCAGCTTCATCTGCTGTGTCTACCTGTGCTTTTTCTGGAATGAGAAGATCTTGTGATAGTAACTCATGCTTTCATTGCCATCTATCTTGACTACTGCAATGCTCTTCACATGGGGCTGCCTTTAAAAACTATCTGAGGCCTCAACTGGTACAGAATATAGCGAACCAGATGCTCGCCAGCAGTTATCACTAGGAGCATGATATCTCTAAGGTGTAATGTAAGCTCTACATGGGTTGCCAGTAGCTTTTGGATGAAGTTTAAAGTGCTGGTCTTGACCTATAAGACTCTTTATGGCATGGTGCTAGGCCATCTGTAGAACCACATTTTCTGACTGAAGGAACTGTTAAACTATTAAAAATTGTATCGGGAGAAGCAGCTGATTGTTTCCTACAATCAGAGCTGTGGTGGCGCAGTGGTTGGAATGTAGTACTGCAGGCTGATTCTGCCTACTGCCAAGAGTTCAATCTTGATTGGCTCAAGGTTGACTCGGTCTTCCATCTTGCCAAGGTTTGTAAAACGAGGACCCAGATTGTTGGGGACAATATGCTGACTCTGTAAACCACTTAGATAGTGCTGTAAAGCTCTATGAAGGGCTACCTACATCTAAGTGCTATTGTTATTGCTACTTTCTGAAGGTCAAATTGAGCAATGACATTTTGTGAGACACTGGAAGTGTGGTTTATGTGATAGCACCTAGCTGTGGAAAAATAGCCTCCCCCCCCGATCTATTTTACTCGCATTCAATAGATTATTAGATTAGATTAGATTAACACCTATTTGCAAATGGTTAAAGACATGATTGTTCTCCCAGACCTTGGGTTAAGAGGGTGATTTAGAATTTTCTTTTGGTCTTTTCATATTATGGAGTTGGTCTTCTGGTAGTTTTATTCCTTTCTTTGCTATATCCTGTTCTAAATTCTCTTTTAACTGTAAACTATCCAAAGTTGTTGCAAAGTCAGAATCCCCCTGAAACAAAATTAAATAAATGATAAGGTCCTGGTACAAAAGCTGGATCATATGGAATGTTGTTGAAAAATCCTATAGAATGTAGAATGTAGAATCCTATAGAATGTCTTTCCCCTTTTGCTTGGAAGGGGGCATCCCTCATGGCAACCAAGGGCAATTTGTTTTCAGATCCAGGCTACAATCCAGAGTTAAATGTGTAAGACACTTCCACACCAGCAGCATTTTAAATCCCCAGTTCTTTGGAGTTGTCCTCATGCCCTCACTGTTGAGAGTTTAGCTGACATGCCCTTCAGTTCTCTGTAGCTGGCTAATGGAGCCTGCAAAAACCCTCCAACTTTTGTTGTTGTCTTACTACAAGGAAATGAAAGGGCACCTCAGATCCACTAGCAAAGAAGATAGAGAACAGAACCTTGCCTATAAGAATGTCGGGTAGGTGAAGCAAATCAGGGTGAATTCCATTAATGGGAAACTATCCACTGTTCCATAGCTCTGGACAAAACACTGGAATATAGTTTTAAATGATTGCCTCCTCATAGTACCTGAACTGGAAGTTCACACTCAGACTTCTCCAAGACAATAGTATTATGGGAATCCAGAACTGGTGCACTTTTTATGTGTGAAAAAAGCCCTGGAGAACCTTGTAAACAACCCCTTGGGTTAGTCATTCTTCTCTCCATATTGCACCAAGTGAATGAGTGGCCTAGAAGAGAAACTACATTGTTTTGGAGGCTGATTCACAATTCAGCCTCACTCTTATACTAGCTATATCTACTGGTTTTATTTTCCACTTTCAAAAAACAAGAGTGTTAAGATTTCACTTGAATTACTGCAGATCATAATGCCTCCCTTTTTTCTTATAATACCTGACCAAAAAAAGAAAACCCTAAAGTTTTCACTTTATGGCTGATAGGAAATAATTTTTATTTTAGGCTTACAGCAAATTTTTCCTGTTCTTATGGTTCCCATTAAATCTCATGGCTTGTACATCTAGCGACACATGATTTGGTTTACCAAAACCCGTTGGTGTTTCATCTTTGCAGACGTATTGGACCGCCTACTGTGCATCAAAAAGATTGCCTATGTGCTGTAACACTGTTTTGCATTACAAAACCTGCAGCATTCTCTTCCCCCTCCTCCAGCCTTTTGTTAAATTTAATAAGCTGTTTTTTGGGCAGTGTGCAATTCCAGTTTTAGCTGCAAAGCCTGCATATGAATGTCCTGCCAGGATGCAGAAGCTGTGGTGTCACAGTCCCAAAGCAGTCACCACCATGGAATCATGAAATATTCATTCATGATGGTGTCAGTGCTTCTCATATAGATGAGCATGTGCAGGTCTCATTAGTTCACTTAGGTTCAGCATTAGGTTGAAATTGTCAGGAGAGGAAACTTGAATACAGTATTGAAAAGGTATCCAATTACAGCAGATTCTCTCTCTTTTTCCTATTCCACCCCATACCAGGCACTTGGAAGAGAGATGTTTACTGTTATTCTGCGAGTGGAGACAATAAAACACATACATTTCATACACACATTTTAGAGTTGTAGCTAAAATGTATTTATCATTGTCTAACACTAACCTCCCCTCTGGGTATGAAAGGTGAGAAAATAGAATACTGAGCTAAATTTGAGAAATATAAATAATGTTCAAGGTTAGGTGTCTAAATCCATGCACTTTTGCACATACTTGCTTTCTCTGCCTGGTTTGTAACACGCATCTATATTTAAATGCCTTTGCGCTAGTTAACACATGTATTAATTCTACTTACTACAACCCGAGTGGACTTCCTAGTGTAGGTGTATCAAACTCAATTTCATTGAGGCCTGATCAGGCTTGTGGTTTGACCTTGGGAGAGAGGGCTGCCCAGCTCCACCTGTTGTTGCCTGTAGGTGCCTGTGGTGGCTCCAAGCACAGCCTGCCAGCGACAAACTGCCTCTTCTATGGCTATGACGGCCTCCTGCAAACCTCTGCCAGTGAAAATGGAGCTTTGTTTTCACTAGCAGAGGCACCGTGTGGTGCTCCTTTGCTGTTTCCAGGTCAGCCCTATGGGCCAGATCTAAGCATCCCATTGGCCAGATCCAACCTACAGGCCTTGTATTTGACACCCCTGTCCTAGTGTGTTTTGCAGCTGATAAATGATGGTAAGCTCTACAAATATAGGTGGGAATTGAAGAGCTGAAGGCATTGTTTTTATGAACAGTTCATTCTGAGTATATTGATGGCAGAGCAGGATCATCATGAGGGAAGAGTATGAATAGCTTATATGTTGTCAACTCCTGAAGAGCCAGTTGGCAGCAGACCAAAGCCCAGCGAAGAACCAAATAGTGGAAGCTGAATAGAGAAAGCTTTGTGCCAGCTTAGATGGTCAAGATCCTAATGAGTTAGCCTTCATTAAGGAAATAGTATGGATGTATCTTTGCCAATTCTACTGAGGGGTTTTGATCTCATAACCTTATTATGGTTTTTGTTGACTTTCCAAGATTGGCCTTGAGTATTAATTAAAAATCTTATCTGGTAAACTTGCACAAAGTATCCCTGGTGGTATGTGCAGAATAACGCTATTCATGATAGCCTTGATGTTTAAATACCAGTGCTGTTTTATTTAAAGGGCTAAGGTGAATGGGGACAATGTGCACCTGACTTGTTTAGTCAAATAATCAAAATGGCTTCATAAATATTAACTTGCCTTGCACCATCCCTCAAAATGGTTGGTTTGGTATAGGAAAATATATTGGAAGGCGTGCCAGACCAAGACAAGCTGAAGAGAGAAAAGGCTAAGACAAAACCTGGAGCACTGTTGGTTCTGTGGATCAGAATTCTGCAACATTTCCGGTTTTGCAGACTGGGGGGGAGGAGAGGGGATAGTTCCGCATGAATGGCGGGCAAACATGTGAGCAACTCCATTTGTGTGAGTGGGAGGGCGTGGCCACAGGCCCTTGTGCAAAGAGAGCACACATACAAGTGGGGATGTGTGTGCACGTATGCGCTCGCCTACCACTTCCACAGCCTGGTTCTGAGCAGCTTATGGCCATGGCTCAAGGGCTAGGAACCACTGCTGTAGATAGACTTAAAAGAAAAAAAAGGATGGGGTGAATCAAAGAAGCCATCATCATAAAAGTGTCACATCCCAAACATTAACATTTTCTTCATTTACAGTTTTCCAAATCAGTTCAGGATAGTTTTAAAGTCTATATCAGGGGTCCTCAACCCTGATATCGAACCAGGCTGCACAAGCGGCGGTCGAGCAAGTGTACACTCGCAGCTCCACTTGCACAAACGGAACTGCGCATGCGTGCAGGCCTGCCCCCTTTGCACGGACCCATCCCCTCTCTCCTCCCACCACCAGTCCACCAAGCCAGAACAGTTGGAGACTGCTGGTCTATATGATTGCTTTTTAATATAATTACTTTCCCCAGATTATCCTAAGCCAGAGAAAGCCATCATCAACCAGACCTCTCAGAGGTGATGGCAATGCTTTTGCATCATTGATTTGATCAGGGAAAGTCTGGTCGTGTGAAAAGCATTGGGAAGAGTTTGCTTCACTCTGCTGTGTGGAGGGTCATCTGTCACATAGGAATGGCTATCTGTTGTATCTAGGCATCAAACCGTTAAGAAATAAATCCTTATCTAGTCTTGCCGTAAGGATAGCTGGAACCAAACGTTATTTATTACTAGGGTTTCTCCGCTACTGCGTTCTAAATTGGTGCGAGCCCTATACAAGATATAATGCATTTTTAAAAAAAGCAATAAACCAAACCTTGCAGGTTGTATATATAGCAATAGCACTTAGATTTATATGCCGCTTTCCAGTGCTTTCCAGCCCTTTCTAAGCAGTTCACAGAATCAGCATATTGCCCCCAACAATCTGGGTCCTCATTTTAATGATCTGCCAGGAATACTTTATGAATGTAGTCATCAGGAATCAAGGTCAATGTATCTTTATTTTTTATTGATGGATACACATGATACCGGTAGTATTGATGGACCACAGTGTGTAAGTGATTAGATGTGAGTATCCATATTCATGGACATTAAGGCTGTCAGTGGTTAGACAGTATACAGTGCCTTCAAATTTGCTGTTGCTGTTGTCATTCCATGCTTTTGGTTTTCCTAGAAAAGTCTCCTTGACCTCTGTAAGAAACACTACAGGTAGCCTTTGTTTAGTAACTGATTCACTTAGCGAGCGTTGGTAGTTACGACGACGATGGAAAAAAATAACTTTAGGATCCCTCCTCACATCTGTGACTTTTGCAGGTATAAAGCAAAGGGAAGCTGAAATCACATCAGAAGCAGAGTTGTGGTTTCACTTAGCTACCACTTAATGGCCGTGTCTCTGGTTCCAATTGTGGCCACCACATGGGGATTATCTGTACCATCTAAGATAGTCATGAGGTACATGCAGCATAGTTTTATGGAGAGAGAAAATTCATTGCAGGTCCATCTTTATTCGACACCGAGCTCTTGAAGGAAAGAAAATCAGATAGGATAGAATTCTGTCCCTATGCTGAGATGTCAGATTTGGGTACTTTGCAAACTTCTGTCTGAGACAGTGAAAAAAATTAAAGGCACAGGCGCACACACACACACATACACACGTCTTGCTACTTATGCGGCCGCGCGGGCTGTGATGGGGGTGTCCCGATACTCCCATGTTACACCCCCTCCTGCGTGACCTGCATTGGTTGCCGGTTGCCTCCCGGGTTAGTTTCAAGGTGCTAGTAATAACTTACAAAGCCCTAAATGGCTTGGGTCCAGGGTACTTGCGGGAACGCCTCCTGCCAGCATCACACTCCGATCACCCTGTATGCTCCCATAGGAGGGGCCTCCTTGGGATACCGTCGGTCAGGCATTGTCGGCTGGCGGTCCCCAGGGCTAGGGCCTTTTCTGTGGGAGTGCCCACCCTTTGGAATCAGCTCCCCGTGCATCTCCGTTTGGCCCCTGATCTCTGCTCCTTCCGCTGGGACCTGAAGACCTGGCTGTTTCAACAGGCCAGTCTGGATTGACCCGGGGGATGGGGTTTTTTAACTGTTTTAATTTTTTAACTGATTGTTTAGACTTGTATGTGTTTAATTTACTTTTATTGTAATTCTATGATATTTTTAATGTTCGCTGCCCTGAGTCCTTAGGGAGAAGGGCAGCATACAAGTCGAATAAATTATTATTATTGTTGTTGTTGTTGTGTTTTGGGTTTTCAAGAATACAGGAGAATAGGTAGTTTTTATTTTTATTTATTCATTCAGTTCCTAAAGCCTTTATTCAATTTCCAGGCAGCTTACAATTCTAAAACAAACAAAAAATTAAAAACAATAAAATAATAAAAACATCCAAAGAATAAATACAACACAGCAGCCAAGATAGTTGACTGACCAACAATACAGAAAGTATAAATGGGTCCTCTGAACACATTTTGATCCTCCAGACTTGGATACATGGCCAAATTTTTAAAGCCTTACAAAAGGCCAACAGGATTGGGCTATTCTAATCTCAGAGGGGAGAATATTCCACATACTGTTGCAGAAGAGGCTTGCCTTCTATTTCCTGCCAGCTGACCTTCTTTAGCTGATGGGATCTTCAGCATCCCCAATCTTTTGAATTGACTGGACTGACAGAGGCTCTTGGAAAACGATGGCTCCTCAGGTAACCCAGTCCTAAGCTATGTAGGATTTTCAACCTGACAACCGGCACCCAGAATCATACCGGTAGCCAATACAGCTCATGTCGTTACATAGGCTATGTATCTGGTATCATTTACTACTGGCACAGTTGCATTCTTCACCAGTTGAAATTTCCGAATTTCAGGATCCTGGGACCAGAGATTTAGTCTTCTGAGCTTTTGGGCATGTCCTGGAGCCCATCCTCAGCGAACTTTTCTGTCACACATTCGGGTGAGAGGGAAGTTCCCCGAGGATGGGCTCCAACACGAATCCGAAAACTCGGAAGAATAAACCCTTTGGTCCCGGTGACCGGCCCAGATTGAATCCCTGCAACATTATCCTGGGACATGTATATTTGCCTTCCTTCGCTTCTGAAATACTCTTCAAGGGCAGCCCTCTGTAGAGCGCATTGCAGTAATCTAAAATGCGGTGTCATGTTTTGTTTTCAACCGATAATTTTTAAATGAGGCCTCAAATGTGAACAACTTGTGTTTTGTGCTCTCTTTTTAAAAAAAAAAACACTACAGGAATCCTGCAGCGATTGGGCATGGCTGTTTCTGTTATGCACTGTTGCGCTCCATCCCAGTTACGGTATATATTATCCTGATCACAGGACTGCGGTACCATCTCTTTATCTGGAGCGTCTTTTCACCAAAACTCCTCTACGAGGGAGTCCACACTTTCATCACAGCGGCTGTGTGTATTTTCTTTACAGTGGTGGATCACCAGCAGCGCAAAGACTGAAATCCCGGGTCGGGCAGACTTTTACCATACTTAATTTCTAACCGGGGACCAAAGTTGTACAATAGAATGAGAATTCTTGCTGCTAGACTCCCAATGAAGTCTAGAAATTAGACTTTGAATTTCTTTTCTCCTGTTTTTCTTGGCTGTGGGCGTGACAAAACCATCCTGAAGTGGCACTTGAGTGTAGATGGCTGGGAAACTTGAGTGCCCGGATTAGCTTTGTTGTATAAATGTTGTACAATCACCTGCTTCCCTTCCCAGTGTCAGATATAGTGCCTTTCTAAATTTGAAGTCCTTATGCTGGGATTTGAAGCAGGTTGATCTTTGGAGTATGCTGGAATGTAACTAGGTTTAACTACAATTAAAAACCCATGCTGACCACTCCCGTATGAATAAAGGAGTTGTGGTTCTTACTGTTAATCCTATATAATTACAGGGTCTGCTTATTTTTTGCATTGTGCTTTGCCTAGTTCCAGTGAAGCTATCAATGCAATAAGAGCTTTTGTTTATCACTCCAGCTTGTCGCAGAGCCTGACTATGATTAGGACTGGGAAGGTTAGCATTAGGTTCAAAATCAACCAGCAAGCTTCCCTGTCTAAGTAAGGATTAAACCTGGGTCTTTCTGCTCCTAGTGCAGAACTTAACTATAGGTAGTCCTTGACTTACAACAGTTCATTTAGTGACCTTTCAAAGCTACAGCATCACTGAAAGAAGTAACTTATGATCATTTTTCACACTTACGACCATTGCAGCATCCTCATGGTCACATGATCAAAATTCAGACAGTGAACTGACAACAGTGAACAGGCAACTGACTCATATTTATGATGGTTCCAGTGTCCCGGGATCACATGATCAGCTTTTGTGACCTTCTGACGAGCAAAGTCAGTGGGTAAACCAGATTTCACGACCGTGTTACTAACTTAACTGCTATGATTCCCTTCACAATGGTGGCAAGAAAGGTCACAAAATGGAGCAAAGCTCACTTTAATAAATGTCTCACTTAGCAACATAAATTTTGGACTCAGTTGTGGTCGTAGGTTGAGGACTACCTGTAATTATACCATGCTGATACTTAGTTCGGCCTGGTTAAATAAAATAGTCAATGGAATGGGACAGGATCATAGCCCACTCTTAACTGGAATGGAGAAAGGCCCTAGTGCAGGGGCCTTCAAACTTGACAGCTTTCAGACTTGTGGACTTCAACTCTCAGAATTCCCCCTCCTGTCATGTTAGCTCAGGAATTCTGGGAGTTGAAGTCCGCAAGCCTTAAACTTGCCAAGTTTGAAGACCCTTGCCCTAGTGTCATCCAGATCAATGCATCTTTGAATGTTAGAACAGGAATGTCTCTGAAGTTCTCTCTTGTTTTCTGTTCTTTGTATTGCTGCTGTTTCTGCTGAAAGGAAGTCTTTCAAACCCTTATGATTCTCTCTCTTTCTCTCTCCCTCTCTCTCTCTTTCCCTCTCCCTCCCCCTTCTCCCCCCCACTCTTGATTACGTATGTGTAATATACCCATAGCACAATGGTGGGATTCAGCCAGTTCGCAACAGTTAAGGATAACCTGTTGTTAACTTTCTGAGCAGTTTGGTGAACTGGTTGTTGAAAGAAATCATTAGGGCAGAGAACCAGTTGTTAAATTATTTGAATCCCACCACTGCCATAGCAGTTGTATAAATGTAGCTTAAGAAATTGTCTGTAGTTTGCTTTGATTATATTTTTCCTCAAACAGAAGTCCAAGAATCTGAAAGAGGTCTATCAAGGCACAAACTGCTATCATTTATAAAATTGTGTATGCAATTTCTTATGAGCTTTAATGGAAAGTTTTGTAGGAAAAAGCACCTAATTTCATTATTTTTATAGTTGAAACTTGGAATGAACATGTTGGGTTATTACATGTTATTTACCTTCTTGTCAAAGAATGTGGGTAGACCTGCAGCTGACAAGAAGCTTTGTGTAAAATAAGAATTATAATGTCCAGGGTTTTGTTTTTTTAAAAAGAGTTATATTTATATGCAGCTTATGGTAACTCCAGAGTTACCATATATTACTATAGTAATGTCTCCAGAATATTCTTGATATTGGTATTTTTTCATGGTTACAAATTTATGCATAGATGATATGGCTGATTTTTGGGAAGATAAACAGCCTGAAACCTGGTTAATTTTGGATGGAGAACTACTTGAGAATTCCAGAGCTGTTGGAACAGTGGAAAGTTTAAATAAGAACATCCTGGAAAAAGCTAGTGGAAAGACACTTCTGTAATTTTGCCAAGAAAACTTCATGGATATAATCACAGGAGTCAAACTTGATTCAAGGATGTCTTTTAAGCCTCTCTAAATGCTAATTTCTTCAGCTATGCCAGCCAACGTGATACAAGCTGGTACAAGCTAGTCTTGAATTTTTTTTGCTGAACGTTTGAACTGCACAATTTGCTCAGTACCAATATTGTGATTCAGATTGCGGGAAGCGAAGGGATATCCATCCCGCACTTATAGTTAAAATCAGCCCAGATCATGCTTGATTTTATGTGTATGTGAGAGAGGAAAGACTAAATTTAAATAGCAGACCGATTGCACTCTCAAATCATGTCCAAGTGAACCCACTGTTAAATTGGGATTCTTTTATGTTCAAGAGAAGTGTATAAGAATTTTAATGCTTGGGATATGCTTTGGAAAGTAAATGCTTGAAGTGGTTGTGATTTACAGGATCTTTTTATGCCTTTCTCCAAAGATAGAATTAAACGCTATACAGAAAGGGCTAACAATGATTTTCGAAGCATCTGTGTATTTGCAGCTGTATGTTTCATTGTTTAAAACTGCTCCGAAAGCATTTGATTGTATACATGTTATTGAAAATGGTTGTAATGGTAAGTGGTGGCAAACAAATAATGTGTCTCCGGCAATTACCATTGTGTTATTTCTCCCACTATATTTCAACAACATTATTTTTTCCAGAAGGAACTGCCTTTCTCCAGAAGATTTTTTTATTCAGGTAGGATTCTTGATAGGAGGAAGATAAGCATAGAACGCTAACTCATGCAGGGTTACTTACATGAGCCTCTGAAGATGTGAAATCCTGCTTTTAAGAATGACAGGAGAGCCGAAATACAGTGGTGCAGAAACGCAACAAAATTATCCAAGGCCAAAGTAGTGATAAGTCGGAAAATTTAGAGGGTTCCATCTGAAGCTTTCAGCTAAGCAACTCTTGACTTGTCAACATAATTTTACCAAGTGACAACAGTTGGATTAGTTTGCAGTTGGATCTGGAAGCTTAACACTTTGAGATGCTTGCCACTCCTTGCAGCATTGCAGGTAATTTGAATGAAGGGAAGCTCCCAGTTACTTGTTTTGAATATTAACAATAATCCCCCACATTTGAGTTTGTAGAAATCAATACTCTTTACACACACACAAATATGACTGGAATGAGAGCGATTTTTATATTTCCTGGGAAATAACACACATAAAGTTTTGCCTAGGTAGATAAAATCTTTGTATTTATTTCAGTTATATTAAAAGTAACCATAACTCTATTTTTCTTTGGCCAGGAGAAGATTTTTTTGCTTCTAGAAGACAAATGTTGAATACTATAGTAATCAAGACTGTCACTGAAAGAGCTTCTAGTCATTTTAGTTTTTCTTTTTAATTCTAATTCAGCAACAGACAACGACCTCCCTTACTAAATGTGTGTGTGTGAGGGTGTGTTTGTCTTGATTCTGTTAAATATCCTAAAGTGATCTAAAATGAAACCATGATTTATTTTTCAAAGTTAGCCTAGAGGCACAGAAATAGTTTGTTCTGTTACCTGGTATGGAGGTTGGAAAAGCATATCACAATCTGCATAGTGTAGATCAGTGGTCCTCAACCTTTCTGGCTTTGTGGCCCAGCGGTGACAGTGGCAGGTGGGGGGAGGGGGAATGCTCTGTACAACTAGCAGGTTGCACAAATGCATCTTTGCACACGAGCGTGTGCACCCGCCACTCACACAAATGGAGCTGCATGTGCTTATGTACTCACCTGCTGCTTGTGCAGCCCAGTTCCAAATGGGCCATGGCCTGGGGCTTGGGGACCCTGATGCATTATTTTAATCACTGTCTGCAAACTCACATCAATCTGTGGTTTCATATTTTGATTTACGGTAAGCTTTTAACCAATAAGAGATTTTGATACAACTGAGCCATAACTAATAAATGCAAGCAGTAATAGAGTGCATACGTTTTTTATTTTTCCACTCAAATTCTGCAAGCTTTCTTTGCCTGAACCTTTCCTAGCTGTGTCATAATGGAGTTACTGGAGGCACTTCTGCACCTCCCCTCCCAAGTCAGCTTGTCACATGAACAGCTGAACTCAGTGGTCTCTTCTGGATTTTTGCAGTCTGGAACTGGCGTGCCAGAGGAAGACTTTAAAGTTGTGAGTTGCGAGGTGGGGTGTTTTCTCAAGAGAAAGGGGGAGAAGAGAACCCTGTCCTCTTAAGTTTAAAGTCAAGTAGGAGAGCAGAAGAAATATTTTGGGTGAGATGCTTCTGGGCTTCTGCCTTGGTGCTGCCACCATGGCAAGATTTGGAGAAAATAAATTATGTGAGCCTTTCTCCAGCCTGTCCTCAATTGTGATTGGGGTTGTGGATGTCTCTACTCTCATCATTGAGAGTGAGCTTTCTTTAGACTTAGTTCTCTCTAATTTATATTTTCTTTTGCTGGGCAGTTTTATGGTTTCTTGGATAAATTTGTTCTTTTTAAATAAAGTTCCTTATTAATTAACTTGGATCGTTGTCACCTCTCATTTCACAAAAATTTATCTTGCTTTTAAGTCACAGACAGTGTGGGAGGTGTCTCATTATTCCAAGGTAAAAAAAAAATCCCTTTGATCATGCTCAGTGCCTGGTAATTCAAAGAAGGTAGCCAGATATTTTCCTTGGCAACAGTATAGGCATGGTTTGCCTTGCCTCTTTCCAGGATGTTTTTTCAGCTTCTAAATGTAGTCCGCCATCCTGTTATTTCTTGGAGGCTTCCCACATAAATATTTACCAGCTCTGATTCTGCTTAGTTTCTGAGGCCACAAATGGTTGGCCAGGTGCTGTTACCTGTTTATAGACTAACAAGGACCAAAATAAAAAGTCAAGTTTAGCTTTTTTTCCAATGTTGGTTAATCTCATGAAGTGAGGAGATCTCAAGAGTTGGAGACCATTCACAATGAAGGAGGCAGCCAAGGGGATGTACACCAGCAGAAATTCAGCAGTTACAGCCCAGATTTAATGAAGCAGAAGAGGATTCATGGAATAATTGGAGTGGAGGATTTAAGTAAAGAAGAAAGGCAGTTAACGGGATGTGGAAGAACCTTATTTGGCCCTTGATCTGTAGATCTAAGCGACAGCCATGAAATTCATCCTACAATATAAACCAGAGAGTAGAAATTCTTCTAGACTATTAACAAAAATAAAAAGTATTTGAAAAAAAACAGGTTAGGGTTCTGGTGAAGAGTTACAGAAGACTGAATTTAAAAAATGTGAACACAGATGTCCAAATATGGTATTACATGCCCAAGATTAGTAGAAACTAAGCCAAACTCAATGTGAATATATTGTTGTTCAAAAACAACAGTGCAGATGGCATACTGAGTAAATCATGATTAAAAAAAACCCTGGAGCACTAATGTGCTGAGGAATACTCTTATTCATACAAAAATCAGTTGTGAACAGAATGTGTCATTAATTTTAAAATTATCTCATGGATGACTTCACTCATTGTACCCCAACTTTAGAAAGACCAGCCCACTTAATGTATAAATGTTGCATATATATTGTCTTTTTATACTTGTGCACCAAGATTATCCATGCAGACCGACAATTACATTTTTTTCCCCTTCAAAATTAAATCTTGTGCAAATGCCTATTTCTCAATACAGAATCAGGTTGGCCACTGCTTTTTGTTGGGCCACTCTTTATAATCTTAGAGGCGTTGACTAGTGTCACCACCAGCAGAATTTTGCAGCATTGTAGCACTCATTACTTCTTGAATTTTTAGGGGGAAATACAGGATATCCTCAGCTTATGACCACAATTGAGCCCAAAATTTCTATTGCTAAGCAAGACAGTTGGTGAGCTTTGTCCCATTTTACGACCTTTCTTGCCAGAGTTGAACTGCAGTGAATCGCTGCAGTTGTATGCTTGTTAAGTAAATCTGGCTTCCCTATTGACTTTGCTTGTCAGAAGGCCGCAAAAGGAGATAACATGACCCCAGGGACACTGCAACCGTCATAAATATGAGTCATAAATATGAGTCAGTTACCAAGTGTCTGAATTTTGATCACGTGACCATGGGGATGCTGCAAGGGTCATAAGTCTGAAAAACGGTCATAAGTCACTTTTGTCAGCACTGAAACAAGTGACTTATGACCATTTCTCAGACTTACATTTTTGTAACTCCAAACTGTCACTACAGAAATGTTTGTAAGGTGAGAACTACCTGTATTTATTTTCCTCTGCTGTCTTGTGAATCATTATTACCTGATACTAATTGGTGAGCGTTAGGATTTCTTTCAACCATTGACATATCTCCACACTGACAGGCTTACTTTATGTAAGTTGATATCCAAATAACAGATAACAGATAATCAGAGTTGGAAGGGACCTTGTAGGTCATCTAGTCCAACCCCCTGCCCAAGCGGGAGACCCTACACCATTTCTGACAAATGGCAGTCCAATCTCTTGAAAAACTCAAGTGATGATGCTCCCACAACTTCCGAGGGCAAGCTGTTCCATTGGTTGATTGTTCTCACTGTCAGAAAGTTTCTCCTTATTTCCAGGTTAAATCTCTCCTTGTTCAGTTTCCAACCGTTATTCCTTGTCTGGCCTACAGATGCTTTAGAGAATAGATTGACTCCTTCTTCTCTGTGGCAGCCCCTCAAATATTGGAAGACTGCTATCATGTCTCCCCTGGTCCTTCTCTTCACTAGACTAGCCAGGCCCAGTTCCTGTAACCGTTCTTCATACGTTTTAGTCTCCAGTCCCCTAATCATCCTGGTTGCTCTTCTCTGTACTTTTTCTAGTCTCAACATCTTTTTTATAATGTGGTGACCAAAACTGGATGCAGTACTCTAGGTGTGGCCTTACTAGGGCTTTATAGAGTGGTATTAGTACCTCATTTGATCTTGATTGTATCCCTCTGTTAATGCAATTTAGGATTGCATTACCTTTTTTGGCTGCTGCTGCACACTGCTGGCTCATATTTAGCTGGTTGTCCACTAAGACTCCCACTCACAGTTACTGCTATTGAGCCTGGTTTCACCCAGTCTATATGTGTACTTTTGTTTTTTCTTGCCTAAGTGTAGGACTTTACTTTTCTCTACATTAAATTTCATTTTGTTAGATACGGCCCAGTGTTCTAGTCTGTCAAGATCCATCTGGAACTTGAGCCTATCTTCTTTGGGTGTTAGCTATTCCTGCCAGCTTAGTATCATTTGTAAATTTGGTAAGTTCTCCTTCTATTCCCTCATCTAAGTCGTTAATGAAGATATTGAAGAGTATTGGGCCTAAGACAACCTTGTGGCACCCCACTGCTTGCTTCCCTCCATGTAGACTTAGACCCATCAGGACTACTCATTGAGTATGGTTTGTCAGCCAGTTGCGAGTCCACCTAGTGGTGGTACTATCTATTCCACTTTTTTCTAGCTCACCAAGAAATAGGTTGTGGTCTACTTTGTCGAATGCCTTGCTGAAATCTAAATATATTATGTCCACAGAATTTTGCTGGTCTACTAATTTAGTCACTATGTTGAAGAATGAAATAAGATTGGTTTGGCATGATCTGTTTTTAACAAACCTGTGCTGACTGCTAGTTATTACTTTACTTGTTTCTAGATATTGGCAGATCTGTTTTTTTATTATCTTTTCCAGTATCTTCCTGGGTATTGATGTTAGGCTGATAGGTCTATAGTTTCAAGATGGGAACCACAGTCCTCTGCCAGTCTGGTTCTGAGATGACCTTTTTTTTGCTTATTTTAACTTTTATTTCTGGTCTGTCTTTTAAAATTATGTTTTTGGTGGGTTGAGCTATAGTTTCTTTTTGTGTGAAGACCAATGCAAAGAATGAGTTAAACAGTTCTGCTTTCTCTTTGTTGCCTGTTACTTCCTTACCATCTTCTCTCTTTAGTGGACCAACTGTTTCCTTGATTTTTCTTTCAATGTTGGAAGAAACTTTTTAAAATTATCTTTGACTTTTGTTGCAAGTCTTTGTTCGTTCTTTGCTTTCCTGACTTCGTCTTTGCAGATTCTGGCTATCTGCTGATATTCTGCCTTAGTTATATATCCCTCTTTCCATTTTTTGTACTTGTCCTTTTTTTCTTTCAGTTTGTCAGAGAGATCTTTGTGCAGCCATGCTGGTTTCTTCTTAGATTTCTTGTTTTTCTTTCTCAGTGGTATTGTGCTGGTCTGGGCTTCTATGACCGTACTTTTCAGAGTTTCCCAAGATTCTTGAGTTGTTTTCTCCTTTAGGATTTTCATCCATGGAAACTTTCTCAAGTTCTCTCTGAGTTTATTAAAATCAGCTCTTTTAAAATCCAAGACTCTGGTGTTATTATGTTCTATTGCTTGTGTTTGTGTTATGTTGAATTCTAGTATGACATGGTCACTCTCACCCAAGGTTCCTGCAGTTTCAACTCCCTCTATCACTTCTTCTCTTTTTTTTCCAAACAAGTTTTATTCAATTTTTAACAATTTAAATAAGTCTCTTTTCAGTAGACAGCATATTTCCGGGTCATCACTTTTACATGCAAATATGACAATAGTTTTATAGTATTTTTAACATTTAACTTTGTATTTTATCCCATTTTTACTTCCATTCCATTTTTTGCAGAGAAAGAGCCAAACAAATTAATCCTAGTCTTAATCTTAATCTCAATCTATATAACCCCATTTCATTTCAAATTATTATAAATAGTTGTTAAGCATAACAATATGTTTGCTCATCATATAAAGAATAAAATTTATCCATATCTATCCTTAAACTGTCTTCACATTATTAATGCTTTTATCATTTACATATTTCTTTTATCCGTCAGATTTGCCCTTTCATCACATATTCTCTCCATAATTCTAAATCAATACAAGCTTTAACACAAAAAGGAATTTTAAAAAAACCTAGACTTACCCCCTTTTACTACTTTGAAAGTGTCACCTCAGTGATTAACATAATAACATTATAATAATCATTCCCTTTGAGGCAAAAGATAGAATAAGAAAAAAAGAAGAAGAAAAGCTACATAACATTATATATCTTTTCAGTCGGGTTCTGCATCACATATCCCCCCAATTTAAAGTTTATTTATAATTTCAAAGTAATAGTAAAAAATAATTAACCTTAGTTACTGACAAGTCTCGTTTTTAAACATCTTCAAGAATTATTTCAATTAATTCAATTTATCTAATCAACATTTACCATTTTTTATAAGTAAAAAGTGAGAGTGTACCTTCATCTAAAAAAAAGATTATTTTCAGTAGCCCCTCTATTGTTTTATATTTTAATAATTACAGTATATTCTTATTACCCATCTTCTCCATGCAGAACCCCCTTCTTAATACATTAACCAGTATCTCTTTGTAAACGAGTTTCTTTCTTCATTATATAATTCCCATATTTCTCTATCTTCTGCTCTTGTTTCTTGTTCCCTCTCCTCCCTTTTATCCTGCTATATCCCTTCTCCATCCAATTTGAATCCCCCTCTCTCTTTGCCTTTCTGCTCCTTTTCTTCTGGACCTTTCTAGCATGCCTAATTTCATAAATGTTCCCCTTTTAATTACTTTCTTAGGTTTTGTTTTTAACCACCCTTCCTTTCCCTTTTATTTGTATTAATCTTTGTGTTAATTGTCTCTTTAAAATGGCTTTCCCTTGTGCTGGCTCCTCCCTTTCCAAGATTCCTTCTTCTTGTTCTTTGTTCGCCATTTCCATGCCCATGTCTTCTGCAACAAGCCAAATTAGTTCAGTCACTTCCTGTAGCAGTTCTTTCATACTTTTAAATTCCATTTTTAATTCCTTGGATGGCCACCAAATTTTTTATTTTCCTTATTTCTTCTTCTTTAAATTTTCTAAAATCTTAGCCCAAGTCCAGAGTCTATATCAATATCACCAACTAATCCAGCAGTCTGTCTTTTATTTTAATTCAAACTTTCACCTTCTGTAGTTCTTGCTTTTTTGTTTCAATATTTGTTTAGAATTGTAACAATTCCAATCCACAAAGGAACAAGATATTTTCCTTCTTCTTTAAATTCCAGTTTTTATCCACAAAGTGGCACTTTCTGTTACACGAAATCTTCTCCTTTCCTTTTATTTTAATATTCAGGATTTTTCGAGCCCCAAACTTAAGTTCTTACGCCGCCTTCTTCCTTTCCCAGTTCAAAGCCCCTTATAGCTGTCAAAGATATTTTACTTATTATTTTTTCCTTCACTTGACACTGAGCCGCTTCTTCTTCTTTTTTAAAAAAACTCATCTTTATCTTAATCCCGGGGTGCCTTTGTTGATCTTACATCTGATACTCCCGGTTCCTCTGCTGTCAACTTCTTTCTTTCCTCCTGCATCGATCTTAGTCCAGTTGAGACCTTCTCTTCGAGGTGGCCATATTGACCACCGCTTCTTGTCATCTTCGGAGGGAAAAGAGCAGACCCAAAGGGGAGATCGGCTCCCCTCACTCTGTCTGGCAGCTTTCCCTTTCTCCGCCGCCCCTCCGAGGCAGCTTCAGCCCCGAACCGTAAGGATCGGAGCTCTCCAACGCAAGAGCCGGGCTGCAGTCGCAGACGATCGCAAACCGCCGCCCGTTAGTGAGAAGGCTCAACCCGGAAGCCACTATTTTTTCTGCTTGATTGGGTGGCCTATAATATATACCTATAGCCATGTCATTCAATATTGGATTGAAAGCTTGGTATTTCTAATATTGTGCCAAATTATAATTAGCATTTGCATATTTGTGCACATTAAATATTTTCTAATTAATTGATAATTGCATTGTGGATTATTGAAGTCTTTTTCCTCTGTATATTGTTTCAGTATAAATTCAGTTAATTGGGAATGCCTTCTTTGTATTTCTAGCCTGCTGTCATGACTGATCATATTCCCTCCTACCCCCAGTGGCATCTCTGATGATTGTCTGTACCTCTCTTTTAATGCCTGTCACCCATCATGTGACAGCTTTAAATTCCTTGTGTAAAAAAAATCATGTACTTTCAAGTAGCTGCACATTCTAACACCAAGAAACAAGAAAAAAAGTTCGTTTTTCCTAACCTGTTTTTCTTTCACATATGGTAGGCCAAAAAAAAGATCCTGTACATTAAAGAAGGATTATTGTTTATTATAAATTAGTTTTATATTTTGCCCTTTATTTCAATACACTAAAGAAATAATCCAAAGTAGTATATTTGTGTATGTATCTTTATGTGCATGAAAATGTGTGAAATAAATATACATCTTATATGTTCCAGAAGCGGTTCTGGAACAGCCAGTTTCACTTCTCCAATTTTGGATTTACCTCAGGAAAGTTTTCCAGAACATATCTAGTAGTGTGCGGACCCCACAACACGTGGGGTTACTTCTGAGCAGTACTTCATTGTTCACTTATAGATTGAATCTTGCCAGATTACAACAGCTATCTGGAGAACTATCTGAATTGCTGGGGGGGTGTCCACATTTGCTCTCTTCCTGCTACCAGAGATTCCAAACTCCACTGTCTCTTTTCTCTGTACTATATTCCCCCATAGGCAGCTTTCAAAATCTCACTTTCTCTTTCTACCATTTCCCAATTTCTTCTCCAGACTGCTATGATGGCAATTATAATGGTACACAACAGCAATATATACTAGATCAGGGATGTCAAACTCAATTTCATTGAGGGCTGCATCAGACTATACATCACGGCTGTGGTTGAACTTGGGGGGCTGGGAGGGCGTGGCCGACTGGGTGGGTGTGGCCAACTTGATGCCACTCCCCAAACTGTTGGCATGTTTCCTTTTCACATTGGGTAGACCTGGCCGAAGCTACTCTGGCCTGATCTTTTCTCTTCGCACTGGGTAGACCGGGCCGAAGCTATGCTGGCCTGTTCTTTCTTCTTTGCACTGGGTAGACTGGGCTGAAGCTATACTGGCCTGATCTTCCCTCTGCACTGGGTAGACTGGGCCAATGCCATGCTAGCCTGATCTTTCCTCTTTGCACTGGGAGACCAGGACAACTCCATGGGCTAGATCCATCTAGGCCTTGAGTTTGACACCCCTGCACTAGATAAATGTAATGTTATAATAACCATAGATGTACCATACAGTAATTCACCAAATGAAGCTGAATTTGACTGGCAAGTTGAACTTTTTACTTGCCATCCAAATTGTATTTACACTGTTGGAGTCCTCATTATTGGTCAGTTACATTGGTTGATTGTTCTCACTATCAGAAAATTTCTCCTTATTTCTAGGTTGAATCTCTCCTTGATCAGTTTCCATCCATTATTCCTTGTCTGGCCTTCGGGTGCCTTGGAAAATAGCTTGACCCCTTCCTCTCTATGGCAGCCCCTCAAATATTGGAGGACTGCTATCATGTCTCCTCTGGTCCTTCTCTTCACTAGACTAGCCAGGCCCAGTTCCTGTAATTTTGGGGTTTTAATAATAATACTAATATTAATTCGGCTTTAATTTAATATATTTTTAAGTAATTTATTGTTGTATTCTATTTTAGTTTTGAGCCGCCCCGAGTCCCTTGGGAGAGGGGGCGGCATATAAGTCAAACAAACAAACAAACAAACAAACAAACAAACAAATAAATAAATGAATAAATAAATAAATAAATATGCTTTAGTCTCCAGTCCCCTACAGGTTGAGGATCTTGATCCGTATTGCAATTGACATGATGCTGGGTGATAGGAACATTCTTACCATGATGTTAAACCAATGCCAGGTCATTCCCACATTCAAGTCATCATTTCATAGTGGATATGAATAAATGGTAGATGGTGAACAACTGATGTGTGTGGTTCAGTGCTTGTAAATACCACTGCTGAGTGCCTTGGTAGCTACCATTAAGTATATGCATGGAAGTGCAAAATCAAAACTGTCTCTGCAACCAGCAAATCAGAGGTGGTATTCAGCAGATTCTGACTAGTTCTGGAGAACTGGTAGTGGAAATTTTGAGTAGTTCGGAGAACCAGCAAATACCACCTCTGATTTTACAGTATTCTTCCCCTGCCATGCCCACCAAACCTCGCCCACAGAACCGGTAATAAAAAAAAATTGAATCCCACGATTGCAGCAGACCTAGAACCTCCCCCTGTATCATTGATTGGTTACTGGAATATGATAATGAACCATCTTTCTAATGCCACGGTAGACCTCGGGACCTCTGTGTTAATTTTAGTTTGCTAATAATGGTACAGTCACACCTTCCTGATGGTGATTGTTAGAATGAGGCTGAATCATTAGGGTCTCTTGAGCTTTTCTGAAAAGGCATTTTTACAGTCTTAATGAATGCCATGAACTGATATGGAAATTGCCAAATTGCTCTTACTGAAACCTCCTTTAGCTTCACACTATAATGTAATTGCTTTTAATTGCTAATTTTCTTCTCTGTGTTGTGCAATCAGGAGGCCTTTATGTGCATGTGTTTTCTTGGCCTGTTCTGCCTCTGAAAAAGGGAGGGGGGATACAACTTGCTTGTTTTGAAATATTCCCAGTGCAAAGACCTAGACTTTAACCAGGGGTGGGAATCCTACAGGTTCGCACCCATTCACTAGAACCGGTTGTTAACATTCTAAGCAATTTGGAGAACCAGTTGTTAGAAGAAATTACTCGCTAATCTTGTAAGGAAGGCAGGAAGGAAACATTCTGGTATTGCTTACAGAAACTGCCTCTCCGTTAACTCTTCTTACATTCTTGGCAGGACTACACTTCCTGTCTCTGGAACTTCTCTGGAGTTTTTTTCCCCTCCTTTGCTGGTACTTTGCTTGTGTGGAGTGACCATTCAAAGTTACAATGGCACTGAAAAAGTGACATAACCATTTTTCACACTTACAACTGTTGCAGCATCCCCACAGCCACGAGAGGCCAGGCAAGGAGATGCATGCCTTGATGTGAGTGATATTGAGTTGGCCACACCCAGCCAGTCACATGACCACCAAGCCATGACCACCAACTAAGCCACGCCCACAGAACCGGTTGTTAATTGAATCCCACCCCTGACTTTAACCCATATGTCATTTTCTTTCACATTTCTCAAAGATGGGTGGGGATATTTTTCAAGCTACTACTGTCATGCTTTTAGAATTATGTCTAGAAATGGATAACTGTGTCAATTATAAATCCACCTCATCATTTGTCCAATATGCTCAGCAGCTGCCATTGAGGTTCGTCTAGTTCAGGGGTGTCAAACTCAAGGTCCGCGGAGCAGATTTGGCCCAGGATGTGGTCGGATCCGGCCTGCGGGGCTGTCCTGTTCTACCTAATGTGAAGAGGAAAGATCAGGCTAGTGTGGCTTCGGCCCAGTCAACCCAGTGCGAAGAGGAAAGATCAGGCCAGGGTGGCTTCAGCCTGGTCTACCCAATGCGAAGAGGAAACATGCCAGCAATTTGGGGAGTGGTGTCAAGCTGGCCACACCCATCAAGTTGACCACACCCACACAGTCAGCCATGCCCACCCAGTTGGCCATGCCCTCCTGGCTCCCTGAGGTCAACCACAGCCTTGATGCGGCTCTCAAAGAAATTGAGTTTGACACCCCTGCTCTAGTTCCTTTCATTACCCATACTTGGAATCCCATGTTTCATCACTACGTTTCCAGGGCAGAGATTTTACTGGATGTAAGGATTAAGTAGCCCAGACCCTTCATGTAGAGCAGGGGTGGGGAACTATGGCCCTTTTACGATCTGTGAACTTCAGCTCCCATAATTTCTGAGCCATAGTTCCCCATCCAATGTAGAGAAATATTGAAAGCTTGGCATTTTTCCACCAGAAGCATGTCAATAATAGAAAACCATGACTTATGGCTACAACTGAGGCCAGAATAGGAACATGACTGCTTCGTTCAACTATTGCAGTTTTCATGCCCGGTTGCTAAGTTTGTTGTTAACCAGTGTCCCAGGTCATTAACTGGCAAAAGAGCTGCCTGCTGAGTTCAACTCCCCTCTGTGTGCAGAAGGACCTCCTCCGAAGGGCTGCAGGAATCTTCAGGATCTGACCTCTGTTTCTGCAGCCTGCTGGAGGACCTTCCCTCCCTTCTGTGCACAGAGGGGAACTCTTCTGCCAGGCTGCAGGAACAGAACTCTGATTTTCAGAATTTCAACTCTTTCTGCAACCTGCCAGAGGAATTTCCCAACTTTTGACAGTCAACCCTTTTGCTTTCAAAAGAGCTGGCTGGCAAGAACTCTTATTTCTTCCCATAACCTATCTCTTATCCATATGCAAACCCATCCATCATTAACACTTCAGTCCTAGTTGTCAGCAGAAAGTTCACAAAGGGATCCCAGAGTTATACATAACATACACGTGTATGCATGCACACAATACATATTCACAGTTGGGAATCAAGCTGCTGGGCTTCTGAGCAGAGGTGGTATTCAGCAGGTTCTGACCAGTTCTGGAGAACCTGTAGCAGAAATTTTGAGTAGTTCAGAGAACCAGCAAATGCCACCTGTGACTAGCCCCACCCCCATCTATTCTCTGCCTCCCAAGTCCCAGCTGATCAGCTGATCAGCTGGGTCTTCTTTTGTTGCCCTGCAGAGGAGAATGGAGCTGGAAAGCAGGTTAGTGGGGTGGGGAGGGAATGGAGATTTTACAGTATCCTTCCCTGCCACACCCACCAAGCCACGCCCACCACACCATGCCACACCCACCAAGCCACGCCCACAGAACAGGTAGTAAAAATTTTTGAATCCCAGCACTGCTTCTGAGGTGGTATGAGGGAGGCCTCTTCAGTGTTGAAAGATTGATCGATGCCATCAATTCAGTGTTGATTCTTAGTGATCACACAACCTGTCCCTAACCGGTCCTTCAAGTCTTCCAGTGGTCCATCCATTGCCACTGTAACTTGGATCCCTCCACCTTGCTGCAGGTGAACCTCATCTTCCATGTCTCCTAGCATCAGGACCTCTTCTGGAGAGCTAGGTCTTGGCGTGATGTCTCCAAAAGTAGGGATTGGAAGAGGGTGAGAATAAAGAAGGACTTGAATGGGGTGCTGAATGAGCAATGGAAAAGAATAAAAAAGGCAGCAAGAGGAGAATGCAAGAAAGAATTGATTGAGAAAGGAGGTGCCATTCTCACTGCGGTCTTTGTGACTGTGCTGAACTGCAAATTGCTTCCTTTGACTCACTGCTAAGTTCACTCATCAGAAGTCCATTGCTGGGATTGATTTTTAGCTGTGATCTCATAAGCAAAGGCCTTGCTCAGTGATGGGATTCAATTTTTTTTAACTACCGGTTCTGTGGGCGTGGCTTGGTGGGCGTGTCAAGGAAGGATACTGTAAAATCTGCATTCCCACCCCACTCCAGGGGAAGGATACTGCAAAATCCCATTCCCTCCCCACCCCACTAACCTACTTTCCAGCTCCGTTTTCCTGTGCAGGGCAACAAAAAAGACCCAGCCAATCAGCTGGAAATCGGGAGGCAGAGAAGAGATGGGGGCGGCATCAGTCAGAGGTGCTATTTGCCGGTTCTCCGAACTACTCAAAATTTCTGCTACCGGTTCTCCAGAACTGGTCAGAACCTGCTCAATACCACCTCTGGCCCCACTGCTTTGCCAGAAACCCAAATGCTTCTCCCCTCTCCATTCATTCTATTTTATGCAGCTTGGAAAGGCTATGTGGTGTATTCTGTACACCAACTGGCAGGGCCTGAACTTTCAGCTCGCAGGATGTCCTTAATCTTCTTTTAAGGATTCTGTAAATAGCCAAATGTTTTGAGATTTAAAATGAACACGCACACAGGGTGTTGATTTTTGCGGCAATATCTGTCTGAAAACAGCCGGAGAGAAATCACTCTGTGGCCTAGGTCTCTGGTTGTTCTGGAGACACAGGCTGGAAGAAACCACGTGAGTGTGCAAATAAGGTGGGCTGACTTGAACCACACTTAGAATACTGCATCTACTTCTGGTCACCGTAATATAAAAAAGATGCTGCAACTCTGGAAAGAGTGCAGAGAAAAGCAATGAGAATGATTAGGGGGCTGGAGGCTAAAGCATAGAAGTAATCTAGAGCATAGATTACAGGAACTGGGTATGTATGTCTAGTCTAATGAAAAGAGGGATTAGGGGAGACATGGTAGCAGTTTTCCAATATTTAAGGGATTCCTACAAAGATGAGGTGATCAAACTGTTTTCCAAAGCCCCAAAAGACAAGACAAGAAACAACAGGTGGGAACTAATCAAGGAGAGAAGCGACCTAACACTGAGGAGAAATTTCCCAACAGTGAGAGCAATCAACCAATGGAACTACTTGCCTTCGGAAGTTGTGAGTGCTCCATCACTGGAGGCTTTCAAACAGCAACTGGACAACCAATCATCTGAAATGGTATAGGGTCACCTGCTCGAGCAGGGGGTTAGACTAGAAGACCTCCAAGGTCCCTTCCAATTCTGTTATTCTATGTTCTATCTTCTATGACTCCAGGGATATTCTAAAAGGATGCTAGATGAGTCATTTCAACTTGTTCCTATGGGGCTGCAGTGCAACAATGCAAACTTAGCTCCGAAATAGAGTGGAGGGACTCTCCGTAGGATTTGGGACAGTCCATATTGGACTCTATGATAAAGTACTTCTGCACTCAACAGGAATCAATATATATGGATGCAAAGTGCTCCAAGTTCTGATGTAGATGTCACTTAAACATGCTCTCCTTTGCTTCCTCCGCTTCCCATGATTTGTTCTTGAAATTTTTTTGGAATTTCAAAAGCTTCTCTTACGCAAAGCACAGTTGGACAATAAGCTCTCTCTGATTTCATGTCTTTCTTGATTTTAAAATGATAAAAGATTATAAAATCTACCTCAAACCTATTTCCTTTATATATTTGGTTGTGTGCCACCTATTCCTAATCCACAGCAGGAAATTAATGGAGACTGCTTGCAGGAGAGTGCCCTCTGTTTTGCACCAACATGAATGAATATAAGTCACTCTGCTTTGTGAGGGAGCAAGAATGGCTCCATATTTATGGGTAGAGAATTTGGACGTGCGATTTCTTTAAGAGAGGGAGGCATTTTTCCAACACTGGCTCAAACACAAAATCCTCTCCACCCACTTCATGTGGGACCAAAAAAGTCCCATCAGAAAGGTTCCTTGTTGATATCTTCCTTTAGGATTAATTTGAAATAGAGCTCTGGAGAGATAATGTTCTAACAAATGATGGAACATTCACATTCACTCCTTGGCCGCCTCATCACTAAACAATTGATCCATGCTTAAAATAACTTATTAAGGCGAGCTCTCTTTTAATTAATTAAGAACAAGATAGAAAACAAATGTAGAAGATTTTTAAGCAAGTCCCAGCTGCATCCATTTGGCTTGTCCATTGCTCATTTTAGCCCTCCAAGAAATTGTT
The DNA here is from genome assembly GCA_009733165.1 of Naja naja. Lineage (NCBI taxonomy): Eukaryota > Metazoa > Chordata > Lepidosauria > Squamata > Elapidae > Naja > Naja naja. Next base: position 205,496,281 of record CM019149.1, read on the forward strand.
TCCAAGGAAAGATAGCCTATAGCCAACAATGCAAAATCTGGATTGCTTCTGCATCCACCCACCATCTCAATACAGATTCTAGAGGTATGAACAGCCACAGATAAACAACTGAGAATGGGAAGTTTTTGTTTAGAAAAGAATATTCCTAGCTTTATGGAAATCCTAGAAAGCTGTATGTTTAGGTCAAATGCTATTATTCTGCCCATCACCACAACTGTCTTTTTAGAAAGCTGAGCTGAATGAACATTGGATTTTAAGTCTGCACAGAACATGTGCTTGACCACTGTGCATTCCATGCATAATAACAATGTGAACACCTGTAGCCATAAGAATAAAATATCCCAGTGCCCACAACAGGTTGGTATCTTTTTTGAGAGCCTAAATAAAATATAGGAATGGCACTCAGATTCTCCAGGACCCCAGCCTGTTGAAAAGTTCTGGAGAATTCAAAAGTTTGTACATTTAAAAAAAAAAACTACAGTATTTGGTCCCTATTGCTCAGCTGTAGCTAAATAAATTAAAATTATGCATCAAAAGCAAATTGTGCCTCAAGAAAGGCAATATTTATTTATTTATTTATTTATTAGACTTATATGCCGCCCCATCTCCGAAGACTCGGGGCGGCTCACAATCAAAACATATGATGAGTCTGATACAGAGTGTGCAAATTGTTTAAATGCTGTCATACTTTGCACAAAACAATATTGTTTATGGAAACAACATGAACTACAGATGATGCTGAAGTTCCACTTCTAACCACTTAACCTCTCATTAATTGTGTCTCTACTGACTGACATTTTAATAAGCTTCTTTCCCACCTACTTCTAGGTAAGATACATACTTAAACAAAACAGAAATGTTTTTTGTAAGAACTGAAATGACTACTCAGTCATATATTCTGCATGACAAATTTCTGATTAATTCTGAAATGATCAACCCACACTAGAAATGGGTAAGACCAAGTTTTAAACTGCTCTATGTAATCAGAACTACCAGATGGCCAAAGTGTTTGAAAACATTCCCTTGTGATTGTTAATAGTATTTAACTTTGGGTATTTCACTATAATAGAACACCAAAGACTAATAAAATCAATCAATCTAGTGGTGCCAGAGTAATTCAAAGTCTGTGCCATCAACATGGCATCTTTACATTTTTATTGTCCCTGTCAACATGAATGGAGGCGTGGAGGCAGACTTGATATGGATCATAAATTTGTGGTTTGGCCATGCAGCAGAAATCTCATTCTGCTTTCTCAATGTCAAATAGAATTATTATGGTACAAACACAGATGCAGAAAAATAGATATTTCCTTGTTTATATCAGTTGATCTGGCATGTCATGAATATCCTCAATAAAAATAATGAAGGTTGCCTGCACAACAATATGTTCCATAAATTGCCAATTAAAGGGCAATGGCACAATATTTCATTTGCAGAAGCATGGGCAACCTTTGGGTAGCTGAGGGATGCCCTTAACATTTTTTGGGTGGGAAAAGCACCCCAACAAGTGGGAGAGTCATACAACAAGAGCAGCAAAAGGATTCCCCCCCCCACACTCGCCTTCCTCAAGGATTTGAGAAAGAGCTTGAAAACAGGCGATGATGACAGTGACAATGATATGAGACAGGAGCTTAAGCTAATTTTTAATTGTGTTCTGTCTCAAAGTGGTGAACTACAGGGCATATTTTTGGAAATATAATTGACCTGCCTACCAAAGAGGTTCATCATGTAAATTTTAATATTTTTTTTCACAGTGCAAAAAGAGTGTAATATGCAAATCGAGTTGTACTTTTGCTCAGTTGATGTCTAACGTTGTTTAATCAAGACACAATAATGGCAAGAAGAATCTTGTTTAATGGATTATGTTTTGTGCTGTCTAGAGACTTTGCCTCCTCCCACTACTCCTGAATGCTCCCCTTTCCCTCCCACTTGATGAGAGGAGAAATATGACACTTCAGTAATGAATTTATTAGCGGATTACACAAATGCTTCTTCCTAAGAGCCGTTTGAAATCAAACGGCTGTCTGCTCCTAGAAACTCAGCTTGGTTGGATTGAGTGCACCTGAAACATGTTTACAATGTTTCAAACCCCTCAGAACTTTTTCTTTAAAAAAATAAGTTCAAACAACTAACTTCTTTGTTTACCTGTGTACCTATGTAAACAGGAAAAAATAAAAAAAATGTAGATCAAACTAATCCAATCTGAGCATAATTAAAAAGGCATCTAGTGTCAAGGAATATCTAGCCATTTTTATTTGTATCACACACAAACACACACATATAACAAGAAGATATCATAAAGTACAACCAACATTTTATTAAATAAATAATGTATTTGATTTCTACAGTTGCCCATCTCAAAAAGTGACTCTATTATATAAGCAGTGCCAATAAAATCAGGAAAAAATGTATAGAATAATGAATGCTAGAATGAGATTTATAGAAAGTAAAAGTACATCCAAAGATGTCAATATCAAACTATCTCAATCCTTTAACATATTTTCTTGAGGGAGATGGGTGATCTAGGAACACAAAAACAAACAAACAAACAAACAAACACAAATCTAGATATGTGGAAGGATATATTTTTCCATCTTCTCAGTTTTAATATTAAACAACCTGTGCCTTGCTCAGTCATAAAGATATTTCCTTATCTAGAGAAAACAAATGACCACAGGTGCGCAAAAAATAAGTGGAAGGATCTTCCTTCCTTCCTTCCTTCCTTCCTTCCTTCCTTCCTTCCTTCCTTCCTTCCTTCCTTCCCTCCCTCCCTCCCTCCCTCCCTTCTTTCATTCCATCCCCTCCCTTCACCTCCCTCCCAGTGGTGGGATTCAATTTGTTTTTACTACTGGTTCTGTGGGCGTGGCTTGGTAGGCATGGCAGGAGAAGGATACTACAAAATCTCCATTCCCACCCCACTCCAGGGGGAAGGTTACTGCAAAAATCCCATTCCCTCCCCACCCCACTAACCTGCTTTCCAGCTCCATTCTCCTGTGCAGGGCAACAAAAGAAGACCCAGCCAATCAGCTGGGACTTGGCAGAGAATAGATGGGGTGGGGCCAGTCAGAGGTGGTATTTGCTGGAACTACTCAAAATTTCCACTACTGGTTCTCCAGAACTGGTCAGAACCTGCTGAATACCACCTCTGCTGCCTCCCTTTCCTTTCCCTTACCAGCAGGGAGGTAAATCCCTCCCTTTGTTAAGACCGAGGAATGGCACAAATGGCAAGGAAGCTGTCAAGAAACATTGAAAATTAGGCTCATTTGGCCACAGCAGGGCAGCAGCAGCTGAAGCAGCTACAATTTCCCCAAATTTAATTCCCTCAGGCGTAACGATCCTGACATTCTGTAAGGCAGGCCATTTCAGGTGTCTATATTAACAGCGATTTTGCTGCATGATGCAGAGCTTCAACCCACCTGAAGCTTACAAAGTGTCAAATAGAGGCAAAAGTTTTAGTCCTATACCAGGGATGGCGAACCTTTTTGTTGGGGTGTGCCAAAAGTGCACACGTGCATGCCTGCACCCACAATGCAATGTCTGCACTGAAAACGGGCCCGTTTCGGCACTTCCGGTATTTCTGGAAGGCCTGTTTTTCAGCCTCCCGAGGGTGCAGAGGCTTCCATCGAGCCTCTGGGAGGGCGAACACGGCTTCAAACAGGCCAAAAATCAGTTGGGAGGCACACGCATGTGCAGTGCAGGTAAGTTTGGCTGGGGCTCGCATGCCACAGGTTTGCCATCACGGTCCTATACTGTACTGATGTTATTTCGATACAATGCTAAAACTTTAGTAGTAGTAACTTTAAAACATTTCTACCAGAAGTAAAGAATTTTCCAGCAACCTAAGTGGTACAAATCGTCCTCAACTTACGACCACAATTGAGCCCAAGATTTCTGTTGCTAAGTGAGGCAGTGAATTTTGCCCCATTTTACAATCGTTCTTGCCACAGTTGTTAAGTGAATCATTTTAGTTGTTAAGGTAATAACATGGTTGTTAAGTGAACCTGGCTTCCCCATTGACTTTACTTGTCAGAAGGATATAAAAGGGGATCAGATGATTCCAGGACACTGCAGGGCAGGGGTGGGTTTCTACCGGTTCTGTCCAGCTCTGTAGAACCGGTAGTTCTGAAGAGCAGCAGACATAGAACCGGTTCTATGTCTGCTGCTCTTTTGGCCCACACCTGATCTTTATTTCCTGCTTTTTCAACTTCAGCTGCTGTGCAAGGCACGGCTGCGGTGGAAAAGCAGGAACAAAATGTTGTTTCAAATGCTGCTGACGAAGATTTACAGGCGTGATGCAGCATTTATTTTAACCCTGTCGGATCCCACCCCTGCTGCAGGGCACTTACTGTTGTAAGTCAAGGGCTATCTGGACTTGGATCCTGAGTTTCCCAGGATACAAGCGAGGGGTGAGGAATAAAGCAGCAAGGAAGACAGCAGCTACCTGTAAAAAATGGGTAGGATTTTAATCTTGCAACCGTGACCACCATCTTGAAATTTTGTCACCACGGACACCCTTGGATGAACAGACGAAACTGATGTCCCTATGTCCTCGAACTGGCCATTCTAGTCTTCCAGGGGAAATGGCTGACAGTACTAGTAATAGCTGAATATTCACTTGTCTGTATAATGGATGGTGAATTTATGGCACGTGTGCTGGAAGTGGCATGCAGAACCTTCTCTTCAGGCATGCCAGCAGTTGGCCATTGCTCTTCTAGGTGAGCTGGTGTTCACACGCGTGGGAGTGGTGCATACTGGAGAGCAGCTCCCCGGTGCGCATGCGCATGCTGGCCAGCTGATCTTCATGTGGGCCATTGTGCTTGCTGGTCTTCCGGTTTCCAGTGCACGCATGCATGTTTCAGCACTTTTCGGCGTGCGCACGTTCCCATTTCAGCACTCGGTGCCAAAAAGGTTAATCACCACTGGTATAAGTCCTTTTAGCAAAGCACCACTAAAAAAATAACTGAAAGAAACCCCAGCCTCAAATGCCTGTTTCCAAAGTATCTCTTAAACACGATGTATCAGGCTGCACGACCAGAGTCCCCGGGGTGATGTGAGCTGCAGCCTCTGTCAGACCAGACTGAAATTGCCATGGCTAAAGATGAAGCAGACACATAAGCAGAGTGGACAAAAGCCAGCAATCTTGTCTAAAAGATTCCCTTCGGGGAGATAGTTAAGAATGAACCAAGTTGCTGGGGAAACAAAGGGAAGAAAAAAATATCACTTTTTTTAAAAAAAATTACATTTATATGCCGCCCTTCTCTGAAGACTCAGGGCAGCTTACAATTTTTGGGATGCAACCCAGTGTGCTCAGCAATAGCCTTCATTCCATTGTATATGCCTGCTTATTACTAAGCGGCATTTTTACAAGGTCAGCTAATTGCCCCCAACAATCTTGGGTCCTCAATTTACCTACCCTGAGAGGATGGAAGGCTGAGTCAACCTTGAGCCTGGTGGGATTCGAGCCTACAGCAGTTGTAGGCAGCTGGAACTTAAGTGCAGGCAATTAACAGCCTGAGCCACCAAGGCACTTGAAGCAGGCAAAGGAAGTTGGGCCTAGAACAGGGAACTCTCCCTTGTCCTTAAGTCCCATCAACAGCTAACAAACTTGTATAAAATAACAAGGCCAAGAATAGCTGTCAGTTTGGTGAATCAACAAAAGCAAGGACTTTTGGTCCTTGGTGGCTCCCATCCATCTAGCTAATGTTTGGCAGTTGAGATGGACAGCGATAAGAGTGGATGAGGGTGTCTCTGGATGTGAGAAAGAGATAATATATATATGCAGATGATGACCTGTGCCTCAAACCAGCCTTAATGAAGATTTAACTTGTCAGCTAAGAGAGAGAGATTTGTGATAGCTTTAGTTAATCTAAATAGTCAAGATATTGTGATAGATTTAGATAATCTTGAAGCAGAGGTGGGCTGCGCTTACGTTAACAACCGGTTCGCTGGTTGTGAGCGCAGGTCTATTATGAAGTGATTTATGACCATTTTTCACACTTGTGGCATCCCCATGGTCGAAAGGATCAAAATTGGCAAGTGATTCATATTTATGACCGTTGTACTCTCCCGGGGTCATGTGATCAGCTTTTGTGACCTTCTGACAAGCAAAATCAATGGGGAAGCCAGATTTACTTTACAACCATGTTACTAACTTAACAACTGTAGTGATTCACTTAGCAACTTCTGGCAAGAAAGGTCATAAAATGGGGTCAGAACTCATTTAACAAATGTCTCATTTAAGCATCTGAAACGTTGGGCTCACCTCTCAGCCTTACTTTCAGAAATTACCAACAAATTGTAATTTGCAAAGTATCAGGAAGGGAAAATTATTAAATACCCAGAAAGTAATCTTATTCATGAAGAATATCTATGTGGTTGCTAAGAGACAACAACATGATAGTACCTATTAATAATAATTCCTGTTAACTGAATTTCATTCACTCAATAATCAACTCAAGCTTAAATTAATTCTAATATAGTTTTGGGAGCACCCTGTCCATCTCTTTTTCTTGCCCCATCAGGTCCTTAAAAGTTAAAAAATGGTGTTCAGCCTGAAAGAACCTATGCAGCCTCCTTATACATGTGCACATGGACACATAGGTACCTGCAGGTTTGGATATTGTAATCAACAGGTTGAGGCTCAACCTTGATAAGATTAAGTGGATCTGGGTTTTGGGTCCCCCAAATCTGGGAGTTGCAGAGTTTCCATTTTTGGCTCTAGATCGGATGGGGTATTATCCTGTTCAAATTTGATGTGCAATCTGGGGCTTCTTATGGACTCTAACTAGAAAGAGGAGATGGCCAGCGGAACTTTTATATAATTGTGTATTATGCACCAATTATGCCCATTCCTGGTCCTGCTCATGGATACTCCTGCCTTGGTCACCTCCCAACTGGACTCTTGCAACATGCTCTACATGGGGCTGCCCCTGAAACTAGAAATGTCAGTTTGTCCAGAATGCAGCAGTGCAGATAATTATGGGTACATCTTGTTATGCCCACATAACGCTGCTACTCTGCAAGTTGCACTGGCTTCTGATAAGCTTCTGGATGCAACTGAAGATACCAGTGGTTATTTTTTAAAGTCCTATGATATAGGATCAGGTTATTTGAGGGATTGCCTTCTTCTGTGGACATCTGCTTGTTCCACATTCTCCCACAGAGAAAGCATGCTCCAGATTCCTTCTTTTAGGTCTTGTCATCTTACAGGACTTAGGAAGGGTGACCTTTTTTTTGTGCTCCTGCTTTCTTAAACAACCCCCCACTCCCAGATATACAAAAGTCTCAACTCTCTTTGCCTCTGGAAAGCCTCTATATCTGTCTCTTCCCCTAGGCATTAGAGGTCACTTGAGTGGGAGCCTGAGGTTTGCTGTGTTCTGTACTTGGTTGCATTTTACATTTTAGCATTTATATTAATATATTGGTTGTTTGTTGTTTGTTGCTGTTGTTGTTGTTGTTATTATTATTATTATTCATCACACAGTCAGCCAGATAGATGTTCAGACTGGAGTTAGCATTTTTATTATTTATTTATTTATTATTTATTTATTTATACTTGTACGCCACCCCATCTCCGAGGACTCAGGGCGGCTCACAACTAAAACCAACCACAACAATAAATTATTTAAAAAAATATTAAGCAGTCACAAGTCCAATTATACTAAAAACCCCAGTATATATTATAAAATTTAAGCCCCCCCCAGGAGGTCAGCACAGCCCGGCCTGTTCGAATAGCCAAGTTTTCAGGTCGTGGCAGAAGGTGCGGAGGTCAGGGACCAGGCGGAGCCCCAGGGGTAGTTGATTCCACAGGGCAGGAACTGCCACAGAGTAGGCCCGTCCCCGGGGCGCCACTAACCGGCATTGACTCGCCGACAGCACCCCTAGAAGCCCCTGTCTGTGTGCTCATACAGGGCGGTTGGTACTCAATATCGGCAGGAGACACTCCCATAGGTATCCCGGATCCATGCCTTGTAGGACTTTGAATGTTAATACTAAAACCTTGAATCTCACCCGGAGGGCAACCAGCAACCAAGGCAGGTCGCGCAGGAGGGGTGTAACATGGGAAAATCGGGAAACCCCCATCACCACCCATGCAGCCGCATTCTGCACCAGTTGCAGTCTCCGGATGGTATGCAAGGGCATTCCTAAATAGAGAGCGTTGCAGTAGTCAAGTCGGGAGGTAACAAGTGCATGGGTGACTGTACGCAGGGCATCTCGGTCCAGAAACGGGCATAGCTGGCGAACCAGCCAGACCTGGGCAAAGGCCCCCCCTGGCCACGGCCCCCACCTGCTCCTCCAACTTGAGCCGTGAGTCCAGGAGGACCCCCAGGTTCCGAGCCCTATCCACAGGGGGCAACACCTCAACCCCTATGACCAACACCATCAAACATCCACACCTACCTATCTGAGGACCACCTAATTGAGTCCTCAGATAGGTAGATGTGGATGTTTGATGGTGTTACAGATCTTGTCGCAGGATGTAAGCTGTTCCAAGTGGAGCTGCTTTTTGCAATTTACTGGTGGCGAATTTGTCAATGCCGATGGTGCTTCAGTTGTTTTGGGATTGCACCTAAAGAGCTATTAGTATTGGTAGTATCTTTGCCTTCTTTTGCAACAGTGGTTCTATTTCTATTTGCAAGTCTTTATATTTTGTCCGGTTCTTTCTCTTTTATTCTGCTGTCTCCAGGTACTGCCATGTCTATTATCCAGATTTTTTTTGTCTTTCTTATCAAGAAGTTTCAAGGTTCTGGTATTGACATTCAAAATCCTATGAGACATGGGTCCAGGTTATCTATGGGAGCGTCTACTGCCGGCATCGAATACCAACCGCCCTGTACGAGCGCACAGGCAGGGACTCCTGCGACCCAGTGTCGTTTGGCGGTATCCCGGGGGAGGGCCTACTCTGTTGCGGCTCCCACTCTGTGGAACCATCTACCTCTGGGGCTCCGCCTGGCCCCTGACCTCCGCACCTTCCGCCATGATTTTAAAAACCTGGTTGTTTGAACAGGCTGGGCTGTGCTGACTCCTCAGGGGGATTGGTCTTTATGTTAAATTATTAATGGGTTTTTAGCTAATTTGGCTTGTTTAATTTAATTTCATTTTAGGTAATTAATTTATTGTTCTGATTTTATGCGTGAGCCACCCCGAGTCCTTTTTGGAGAGGGGGCAGCATACAAGCCAAATAAATGAATGAATAAATAAATAAATAAATAAATAAATAAATGAATAAATAAATAAATAAATAATTGTTAAGTAAGGTGTTAGGTGGCAGATGCCTGTCGGTTTGAATTCTAATGTTCCAGAGCCCTTTAGCTTCTTCATTTTTTGTGACTATTATTGTGTGTTTGGGCTGTGTGCTGCTCAGAGTCACACTGTCTGAGTTGAGAGGCATTATAAATCTTAAAATGAATAAATAAACAAGAGGTGTTATTCCATTCCACGGAGACATTTTAAGATGCTTACAGCACGTGGCATCTGCTCCTGTGGCTCAGTCAATGTCTTCTAGCATGGCCACAGCTGGCAAAGGTGAATCCTGGATGAATTTTGCAGCTGTGCCCAGAGGCTGATACTTTCAAAAGCCTAGCAGAGCCTCCCCAGGTATCTGCTTGGTCTTTCTTGTTCAAACAGTGGCATTACAAAGCGTAAGAAATCAAATCAAAACAAGTCCTCTGCAGAAGGACACTGATTCAGAACAATCTGTGCCTCTAGAAATCTCCTCCCCCAACCTGCAAAGTGGGAAACAGGAAACAATGCTAAATGTTGGAGTTCCTGTCCAATTAGAGAAGTCGGAACTGATTAGTCGTGTGCGAATAATTAATTGATAAAACCTGCACTCATTTGCATATGTCTAAACAGATCTTTTGGAACACAAAGCATCCTCGTCCCTTTGCCGACTCTGCACTTATCAAGTGGCAGAAGCCAATGGCTGGAATTAATAATTAAGGCTGTTATTAAGAGAAGTGCATAGGGAAAGGAAAGGTGGCTTTGTTTCAAACCTGAAGACAGGCACTACATTCTGGATAATTCGCCAAACCATTCCAGATTGGCCATGGTTTGCCACAGCAAAAGCTAGAATGTTTCTGTCATTCTGGATTTCAGATGCAGGGATTCCAGAGTGATTTTACAGGGCAAATACTGCATGACAGAGGTTTGTCACCTCTCTCTCCTCCCTCCACCTCTCAGCAAGTGCTTCGGAGCTCATCTGAAAAAAGATAATAATAGTAAGCATATCTGACAATGTTTCTACATCTTGGCTTAAAGTTCGGAGTTGATTCTTGCTTTAGGGAATCCGCAGAAAATCTCCCCAATGAGATTGCAGCCCAGAAAAAAATAAATTTTTAAAAATCAAGGCAGAAAAGCCAGATACATATTTTTAAGGGTGTATTTCCCAGTTAGGCAGAGACCAGATAATGATATAAGCTCAAGGAGCAAGTTTCAAAGGAGCAAGCCGAAACCAAGTACAGGTTTCAAAGCAATTCCTCCAGTCCTTTGTCCTTCATCTGAGGGTGAGACTTAAAAGGCAGGGCAAAACATATTAAAATAATAAAGCAATAGACAGGGCAGAGCAGAGCAGAGCTCTTAAGCTTCACATCTGACCTTCTACTACTACAGAAATGCAGGAGGGAGCAGTTGCTGATGGCTTTCAAGCTGTTAAAGTAGAAAATTGGTTGGAAAGTCAAGGCTGCCCGCTTCCTATCTTGTGCAAATAGTCTTACAGGAAATCGATAGGCAATGAAGTTGACTCTACTTACTGTATCTGACTGTGCAAATAACGTTTTTCATGGAGAGAAAAACTTGGCCACTATTGCTCGGCCACTATTGCTGCTGCTGCTGCTGCTACTAAGATGGCTTCTGTATGGTGGCTACTGTAAGAGCCGGTTAGGAGGTGGAGGTGTTGCTGAGATGACAGAGAAATGAAAGGTTGGGTTGAATGTTTTGGCTTTGGGTAAAAGTTAGGAGGAAAAAAGGGAGCTAATGGAATAGTTTCCTGGCATGAATGAGTTGAGATTGCATTGGGAAGACTAGCATCTTGGAGGGATATTGGAGATGTGGAAGAAAGAGACCAGGAAGGAAGAGGTTGGGAGCTGATTTTTTAAAAAATTACATTTATATGCTGCCCTTCTCTGAAGACTCAGGGCAGCTTACAATTTTTGGGATACAACCCAATGCGCTCAGCAATAGCCTTCATTCCACTGTATATGCCTGCTTATTACTAAGCGGCATTTTTTACAAAGTCAGCTTATTTCCCCCAACAATCTTGGGTCCTCACTTTACCTACCCTGAGAGGATGGAAGGCTGAGTCAACCTTGAGCCTGGTGGGATTCGAGCCTGCACTAATTGCAGGCAGCTGGAACTAAGTGAATCTAAGTGCTAGGCATTTAACAGCCTGCACCACCAAGGCATTTATCATGCCTCACCAAGCAGAGTTTTATTACAGCCTTCCAGAACCTAGTTTTCTATAGAGTTAGTTGGTCCAGGTGACAGAGCAACCACAGAACAATCAGCAACCAGAAGGAATGTTTGGTTGACCAAACTGCAGTCAAACTGCTGGAAGTCTCCCAGATGTGGCAACTACTATTATTACCTGGACCAAGATGGGAGGGCAGAAGATTGAGGTCCTTCAAGGTAGTCCAGCCAAGAAACCAAAATCATGACAACTACTTTTATTGCAATGTTACAGTAAATGAATCTTACAAGTCTGAAAGCACTTCTCTCCTCCCTTGCCTTTACTTTCCAGAGCAGTGGTCACCAACCAGTGGGCCGGGGACCACTGGTGGTCCATGAGAAATGTCACCCCAAAGCAGCCCCCAAAGCAATTAATCCAGGCTGCGCAGGAACACAAGGCTTGCATCACTTGCATTGCAAACAACATGAGGTAGTGAGGGGAGGGGGGAAAGGGCGGGGGAAAGTGGCCCCACTCACCCCATGCACCTCGCCTGGCCACCGGGCTGCTTCTTTCCGCTTCTTCTTCTGCTTTTGGCTGCACACAAGGAAAGCAGCAGAAGTCTTTCTTTCTCTCCCCCAAACTCCACCAGAAATGAGTCTTTGGGACCCTGCAAGGCATCCTGCTCCAAGAGGCTGCGCTGGTGTGACAAGGGCCTTGGTGGTGCAGGCTGTTAAATGCCTGCACTTAAGTTCCAGCTGCCTGCAATTATTGCAGGCTCGAATCCCACCAGGCTCAAGGTTGACTCAGCCTTCCATCCTCTCGGGGTAGGTAAATTGAGGACCCAAGATTGTTGGGGGCAATAAGCTGACTTTGTAAAAATGCCGCTTAGTAATAAGCAGGCATATACAATGGGATGAAGGCTATTGCTAAGCGCATTGGGTTGTATCCCAAAAAATTGTAAGCTGCCCTGAGTCTTTGGAGAAGGGCGGCATATAAATGTAATTTTAAAAAAAAGTCTCACAAAGACTCATTTCTGGCAGAGTTTGGGGGAGAGAAAGAAAGACTTCTGCTGCTTCTGCTGCTTCTGCTGCTTTCCTTGCATGAAGCCAAAAGTCTTTCTCTCTCTTTCCCCCTGAGAACGGAGCAGGAAACAGTATCCTGCGATCCCAAATGAAGAATGATCAATCACACTTATCAAACATTCATAGCTTTTGTAAGCTTTTTTTTTAATTGAAAAAGATGCAATTGTGCATTTTTGTAAGGCTGTCTGTTTCATCACTAAAAAAGCCTTATCATGTGCGATCTTTTCACTTGCAATGCTTACTGCTTTGTTTTGAGGTACAGTCTGGTGATAAGGAGGAAAAGATATATATTTAAGTCTAAAATATTTATTTTTCATATTGGAAATGAAGATGGGAAAAGAATGGGATAATTCTGCTGTAAGCAAAGGTAACAGAGGAGGCTTATTCTGCTAGCTTTATCAGTGTTGCCGATACATTTATCAAATAGTCAGAGATTCATAGTTTTATTTTATAATGGGATGAGCTAATTTCTTGCAGCTTGCTTTAGCAGTGGATGTCCTAGGAGCTTTTCCAAAAGGCCTCTGGACTGTTTTGGGTTTTTTGTTTGAAAACGTTTCTCTTCTTCAAGAAGCTCCTTCAATTCTAGCAGAAGAATTGAATTAGCTTCTTGGATGAGAAGCAAAATGTTTTCAAAGAAAAAAACCCCAAATCCAGTTGCCTTTTGGAAAAGCACTTTTGGGACAGCCATGACCTGGATAATTGAGAATATTTAGCAATGGATGGTGAATGGAATCATGAAAGTGAACAGGAACTGAGTAACCACTCATACTGTGAATAATATCAGGATATTATCCTAGATGTGTCTGGGGCTGAAAACCAATTTGCAATATTCTTTCCCCAATTGGCAAAGTTATTCCTTTGGAATTTATTTATTTATTTATTTATTTATTTATTTATTTATTTATTTATTTATTTATTTATTTATTTGACTTATATGCCGCCCCCTCTCCAAAAGGACTCGGGGCGGCTTACAACTAAAATACAACAATAAATAAATTAATTAAAAGAATATTAAACATATTAAGCCAAATTAAAATTTAAAAACCCTTAGTTAAAATAACCCCAACCCTAGAGAATCAGCACAGCCCAGATTGTAAAAAGAGCCAGGTCTTCAAATCGTGGCAGAAAGTGCAAGATCGGGGCCAGACGGAGCTCCAGCAGAAGAAGGTTCCACAAAGTGGGAGCCGCCACAGAGTAGGCTTTCTCCCGGGTCGCCGCCAGGCGACATTGTGTCGCAGACGGCACCCCGAGGAGACCCGCCTGTGGGCCCGTACAGGGTGGTTAGCATTTGATGTTGGGAGGAGCCGTTCTCGTAGATAGCCTGGACCCATGCCGTGTTGGACTTTAAATGTTAATACCAAAACCTTGAATCTCACCCAGAGGGCAACCGGAAGCCAATGCAGGCCGCACAGGAGGGGTGTAACATGGGAGTATCGGGAAGCTCCCATCACAACCCGCGCAGCTGCATTCTGCACCAGCTGAAGCCTCCGAGTGGTACGCAAGGGCAGTCCAAGGTAGAGAGCATTGCAGTAGTCGAGGCGGGAGATGACGAGGGCCTGAGTGACTGTGTGCAGGGCATCCCGGTCCAGGAATGGGCATAACTGGCGAACCAGCCGGATCTGGGCAAAGGCACCCCTGGCCACGGCCCCCACCTGCTCCTCCAATTTGAGCCGTGAATCCAGGAGGACCCCCAGATTCCATGCCCTGTCCACGGGGGGCAACACCTCCTCCCCCATGACCAAAGATGGAACCTCCAAACTGGACCGAGATGTCGGTATGCACAGCCACTCTGTCTTGGCTGGATTGAGTCGAAGCATGTTCCTATCCATCCAGATCTGTACCGCTTCCAGACAACGGGACATCACGGAGAGAGCATCACTGATGTGGCCTGGGGTGGAGATGTATAGCTGAGTATCATCAGCATACTGGTGATAACTCACCCCAAAGCCACGGATGATCTCACCCAGCGGCTTCATATAAATGTTGAACAGGAGGGGTGAAAGGACCGAGCCCTGGGGCACCCCACAAGTGAGGTACCTTGGAGTCGACCTCTGACCTCCTGCCAACACTGTTTGCAAATGTCCTGAGAAGTAGGAGGAGAACCACCATAAAACAGTGCCTCCCACTCCCAGCCCCCCAAGACGTCGCAATAGGATACCATGGTCGATGGTATCGAAAGCCGCTGAGAGATCTAACAGGACCAGGACAGAGGACAAGCCCCTGTCCCGAGCCCTAGAGAGATCATCAGTCAGCGCGACCAATGCTGTCTCCGTGCTGTACCCGGGCCGGAAGCCCGATTGGTACGGATCCAGGTAGTCCGCTTCCTCCAGGAAAAGTGGCAATTGCTGAGCCACCACATCTCAACAACCTTCGCTAAAAGCGAAGGTTGGAGACCGGACGAAAGTTATTCAACGCGGCTGGGTCAAGGGCAGGCTTCTTCAGGAGGGGCCTCACCACCACCTCTTTCAAAGCGGCAGGGAATAACCCTCCCTTAACGAAGCATTGACCACTGCCCGGAGCCAGCCGCACGTAACCTCCCTGGCAGCATAAACCAACCAGGAAGGGCATGGGTCCAACAAACATGTGGTGGAGCTCAGCCGCCGCATAATCCTGTCCACTTCATCCTCAGAAACAGGATCGAACTCCATCCAGATCACATTGGCCAAACCACTTGCATCCCCATCCTCGAACCACTGCCAATCCGAGCACAACCCTTCCCGGATCTGAGCGATTTTATCCTGCAGATACTGACCAAACTCCTCAGCTCTGCCCCGAAACGGGTCCGCCACCCCCCCCAAATGAAGGAGGGAGCGAGCAACCCCAAACAGAGCAGCTGGGCAGTTATCTGCGGATGCTATGAGGGCGGAGAAATAGGATCTCCTCACCGCCCCCACCGCTACCAGATAAGACCTAATATGGGCTCTTAGCTGTGCTCGGTCAGATCCAGAGTGAGTCGCCCTCCACCTGCTCTCTAGAATTTAGAGAAGGCACCTCCCCAAATAATTGAATTATCCAAAAGTATTTAATTGTAGTCAATGACCAGCAGGGTATAAAAACTAAAGCAACAACTGAGTGTACCCAAAGTAGTGCATCATTCATGCAGAACTTAAAATTAAAAAAAAATTGAAGACTGGTTGGATTTGAATTGAAGGGTTATATGGCTGTCTGTTCAAGGCTTAAGCTGTTAGGGAAGGAATTGGCAGTGAAATTAATTTCTTTGAATAAGCATTGGTTGGGTCTATTAAAATTTGCTCCAAGCTCCCAATTTCAGCATCCCTCAGCTTCTCAATTGCTAACTCAAGGCTGAGAACAGGAATTAAGATGGTGGAGGTCTCCGGTTCAAATTTTATCTCTGCCGCTATAGAGTCACTGGCCATATTTAAGCAAGTCACTATTTCACCTTCTGTAAGAGGAATAATCTCACTGTCCTATCCTTCAAGTTCTTTATGTAGAGAGATAATTATGTTGCTGCTTCTGATTGTTATCCAGTAACCTTACAATATGCATCTAGAACTTCTGCTTGTCTGCTTGTTGCCTGTCTGCTCATTAATTAAATCTAATGCCACCTCACCTAATTACCACAGAAAGGGATTTTTGTTCTGTCATGCTCTAGGAGAGCTCATGGATTCATTCACACTATGAAGAAAAGCTGCTAGTGAGGTTTTATAAAATGCAGCAGGGACATATGCAGGGGTGGGATGCAAATATTTTTACTACTGGTTCTGTGGGCATGGCTAGGTGAGTGTGGCTAGGTGGGCGTGGCCATGTGACTGGGTGGCTGTGTCTTCTTCTTCTTTTTGCACCCCCCATGCTTTTTTTTTTGGCCTTCTGGGCCTCAGGGAAGCCTCCTGGGTGAAGCAGTAAGACAGCAAGGGAATCCCGGCACAGCTGATTGTCAGAACAGCTGATCATCAGGAAGAAAAAAGAAAGAAAGATCGTAAGGACTGACTGGGTGGGGAGGGTTGGGCGGAGAGGGGAAGGGCCAGCCAGGGGCACGATTTGCTGGTTCTCTGAACTGTGCAGAATCATAAAAACTGGTTCTACCAAACTGGTCTGAATCATTAGAATCCCACCCCTGGACATATGATTGGTGATCTAGGCTCCCCAGAGCATCCAAAGAATTATTTACAAATGTTAGCATCCTGGTCTGATCCTCTCACAGTTTCCCCCTCTTTTTGGCCTTCTTGTTGGATTTGGATGTTTGGATCTTCTTCTTCTTGTACCATATCCATCATCGGACATTGGTGATCATGCTGGTGATCCTATTTTTATCAATAGCTGCACAAAAAAGTGCTGTTGAGTTTTGTCTGGACAGAACCTGCTGAATACCACTTCTGACCCTATGCAGTATAGCTTTATGCTGTAATGGCAGGTTGGAGGGAATCAAATCCAGTAGAACCTCTGGTCACGACCATAATTCATTCCATAACTTTGGTTGCAACCTGATTTGGTTGTGACCCAAATCTAATTTTGGAAATTTGGCACTTACAAAAAAAATAGCTTGGAAGGGGAAATTGGCTGCAAAAAAAAATGCTTTTTTGGTTGGAACCCAATTTGGTCGTGATTAGAAGTGTTAGTGACCAGAGGTTCTACTGTACCTCCTGTGGACCAACAGGCCTGGTGAATGACAGCTGACTCATCACTATCGACTGAAGGTGGAGGCCATATTGGTCAGAATGAACACATGGCGTGGTGCAGTGATGGTATTCAGCAGGTTCTGACCAGTTCTGGAGAACCGGTAGCGGAAATTTTGAGTAGTTCAGAGAACCGGCAAATACCACCTCTGACTGGAGATTTTACAGTATCCTTCCCCTGCCACGCCCACCAAGCCACACCCACAGAACCGGTAGTAAAAAAATTTGAATCCCACCACTAGTGTGGTGGCAGCCACTTGAACAGCATGTGCATAGCAGTGTAGAAAGCAAAGGGAAGGCTACTACACTATATATTTCCTGGTAAATCATGATATTTGGGACACAATCAGAGCCCTGTAACATCTGTTGTACTGGAAGTGTTGATTGATGTTACCATAATGACTTCCTCTTAAAAGGAGAAATTATCTGAGGCTGATTTGACCAGTTCAGTGCAATATGGACAAAAATGAACTGAATTCCACTTGCTTCCATGGTAGATGTGAAGATGCCCTTTATAAGTCCGGCAAAATACAACCACTAAATTGTGACTGTGAGGCCGAAAAACAAATTATCCAACATTTAGTGCCAAAATACAGCCTATACTGGAGAATTTGCTGATCTCCTGGCTGTGACAAATGAAACAAGAAATTATATCTGTAATCTAGACATGTGTTTATAACATTATAGATTTTATATTTCCTACTTTGTATTTTTATCTCTCGTATCTTTATCAAAATGTGATGTGAATGTGCCATACAACAAATAAATAATAATAGTAATATATCTGAGGTTGAAAAAGTAGAAGCTCTACTGAATCCAAATATTAGTTGGAAAATAAAAAACAAAAAGAACAAGAGAAATGTGTGTATGAGCACCACAGTCCCTAAGCTATTAGTACTCCATTTCTACAGATGCTGGCTCAATTTCTGTGATTTAATAAAGTTTAGGTGCAGTAGAAAACAATCTGTTACAATACTTCCTCACTGCTCTTCTCTTTCCTTAGTGTCCAAATTGTAGGAGATGACCAGGGTGAGCCCAAGGGAGGAGTCAAGCGTATTATCAGTTCTGAGTCCCTTAGTGCCCACAAGAGATCTAAGTCCATCCTTCCTTCCTTGAATTCCATTGACTCTTATCTACCACCAATTAGCCTTGACAGTTGGTAGTTCAGATTCTTGTAGAGAGCTTAACTTTACAATAACTCCCTAATACACATTTGAATGGCTTGGATTTCCCTGATTTCCCTGGTGCTTGACACAAATCTTATGTTTGTTCATCTTCTGATACTTTGTCTATTGGCCCTTGCATTCTCTGTGGATCCTGATGCTTCTTTTGGGAGTGGGGAACTCTGCTTATCTGTATACAGGTTTGAGCGAAGGGATTCCCCAGAACCAGTGGTGGGATTCAACCAGCGTTACTACCAGTTCAGTGACTATGTTTTGCGGATTGTATATGAGTGTTCTCCTTTGGCATTTGCTTCTGGCAACATGGACATATACTACTCTACAACTGAATCCAAAGAATGGATGATTTCTAAAACCGTATGATAATGTTAGACCAATAATTCATATTTTTTTGCCCGAGGTTTTCCTCTGGACTTTTGTATCTCCCCATCTTTAAATTTCCATCCCAAAGTAAGAATCTACAAACTTTGTATTAAATTAAATAAGTACTTTCCTGGCAGATTCAAGTCAAAATTATTCTGGTAGGATAAGAAGCACTGAAATTCTAAAGCACAAAAGTTAACGATGGGTTGGAGGAAATTAAAGTGGTCAGCTCAGGACCTTATCAGTAGGTCCCCAATCACAACAAAGAAATCACGTATCGTTGGATAAACTTCTCACTCTAAAAAAATTCCTTCTCTGACTACTGACATATACTGTATTTTGACAACCAGGTCAGAAGTACCGGGTCTCACCACATTTGCAGCAGTATCTCTCAATGGCTGATGTTAAGATGCAGATATCCAGTCAGATATGTTTGTCACAATCTTATTGTCCTTCCCTAAAATCATTTTGTGAATGGCCACAGTCTATGGATAACTATCCATGATTGCATCACATTTCATTTACTTTTTCTAATCTTATCTCTGGATCTCTGTATTTTAACTGTAGATTAGAACAGGGATGTCAAACTCACAGCCCGCGGCCTGGATGCGTCACGCACTGGCCATGCCCACTGCCATTTTAGTGAAGGGGGAAAAGTCATGATACATCACATAATGATGTGACTCTGCGAGTTTGACACCCCTGGATTAGAGCTATCAGATATGGATTGCAATAATCTGCTGATTCACTAGGGTATCTATGGAGAGGGTGAAGAAGGTAGAAACATTGGGTGCAACCAGGTTGATAGAAGTGCCTCTATATATGACCATCACTTATGACTGTTGCCACATCCCCATGGTCACATGACTGACATTTTGGGTGCTTGACAACTGACTCACATTTATGATGCTTGCAGTGTCCTGGGGTCACATGACCATCTTTTGCGACCTTTTGACAAGCAAAGTCAATGGGGAAATCAGATTCACTTAACAACCATGTTACTAATTTAACAACTGCAGTGATTTACTTAGCAAATGTGGCAAGAAAAGTAAAATGGAGCAAAACTCACTTAACAAATGCTTCACTTAGCAACATAAATTTTGGCCTCAATTATGGTCGTATGCTGAGGACTACCTGTACTTCATTTATGCTACAACACACAGTTTGTTTTCCAGATGTCATTGACTTTTGGTTTTTATGTTACCACTCTACAGACAGGCATTTGATCTGACCTTCAATATTTGGCTCTTTCCACAGGCTTGGGGCAGTACGTTCCTTGAGTCTCCCTTTTAATCACCTCACCACCCAACATGGCCTGTTTTTTTTAACTGTTGTTTTAATTGCTTGTAATAGCTTGTCTTAACCTGTATGCCAACCAGATTCAGTGATAAATGGGTAGCTTTAGGCAATGAATGAATGAATGAATGAATAATTGAATGATTGAATTATTGATTGACCGATTGATTGATTGATTGACTGACTGACTGACTGAATGAATGAATGAATGAATGAATGAATGAATGTTCCCATGTTAAAGCTACCAGATTTGGGCTACAAAAATCCAGGTAGCCACTAGAGGGCAACAAAGAGTTAGTGTTTGCTGCTTCTCTTTACCCATCCTGCAGCAATGAAGAAAATACCAAGCTTGGCTTTCAGCTTTCCTCACAACCCGGGAAGTCCAGCTCAAACTGTTTGAATTCAGAGAAACATTATTTAGAATTTTCTTATTTAGAAGAATCTCATTTGTTCTAAATGCTAGTGAAGTGGAAGTGGAGAGAACAAAGAGAGCTATTTGATACCTATCTTCTGCCATTTTGCACCACACCCATTCTTAAAAGGAGAGAGAGAGAAAGAGAGAGAAGGAGGAGGAGGAGAAGAAAAAGAAGAAGAAGAAGGAGGAGGAGGAGGAGGAGGAGGAGGAAGAAGAAGAAGAAGAAGGAAGAAGAAGGAGGAAGAAGAAGAAGAAGAAGAAGAAGAAGAAGAAGAAGAAGAAGAAGAAGAAGAAGAAGAAGAAGAAGAAGAAGAAGAAGCTATAATCTTATAGCCTCGTGTCTTGGGCATTTGTAGAAGAACACCTCTGATAGCATAAGTCTGGAACTCATGGAAGAAGAAAACTCACCTGCATTTGTGAAGAGGACTTTAATTCAACTTTCTCTCACACAAGCTTATGTCATATACACACAGCAAGAGAGAGAAAGAGAATGAATTGGGTGGGGAGAGAGAATTCTTTGTGGCATCCACAAATTGCCCCAGTTGCAATTACAAGAGACTACTGAGTTACAAAGGCCCCTCTTCCATTGGGAGGTTGTCTACTAATGGTAACTAGGAAAGCTCTACTTTCCTGCCAGGACAGATCAGCTTCAGCCTAGTTCAGCAAAAAGCCAGGTTGACAAGACGGTGTCCTTGGCCAACAGTAAGTAAAGTGTGTTCATGGTGGAGCAAGGAAACTGTTAAATGAGCCCCTGGATTTTACAACCCCTAACAACTTCCCTTTTGCTTCCCTTTGGAGCCATGATATTGCTGTGTGTTCTGCAACACACAGCAATATCATCTGTACGCTTCAAGATCTACAGCCTCTCTCTGCTTAATGACAGAGCCAGTCTGACCATTACAGAAGTTCACCCAAACCTTTCTAATTATTACTGTAGGGTAGAAGATGTTATGTATGTAGGTTTGAATGTTATTGGTTTATTTGAACTGTTCTTGTAAAATGTTAAATGGTATTGGTTTAAATAGTGTGGAAAGAAACCCTGCACTCCCATTGGCTGGCAACTACGGCTGCAGGCTATAAGAGGCAGCCGTAGCCCAGCCAACTCAGGTCCATTCGAGCTGTAGTCACTGAATAAACTCTTTACTGAAGTTCCCCACGTTTGACTCTTCATGCAAACTTAACACTGGCGACGAAGGTGGGATCTCCCTAAAGAAGAGACAATGCGGAAGGCGAACAGAAGAGTGAGATGGCTGCGCTGAACACCCCCCCCAGCCCCGTTCGATCCGGCGGCAGAAGACTGGGAATCGTATGCGGATCGCTTCCAGATGTACCTGGAAGGAAACGACCTCGCCGATATTCCCAAGAGATGGAAGAAGGCGGTATTTCTTATGCACTGCAGTCTGGCAGTCTTCAAGATGGCGAAGGCATTGGCGGGAGCTGCAGAACTGAAGGTAATGGAATGGCCTGATTTGGAAAAGCTTTTAAGAGCCCATTACGCCCCACAAGTATCATGCCTCATTAAGAGACACGAGTTTTACCGTCGGGATCAATGGGAAAGCAAGAATGTTAATGACTTTGTGGCAAGTTTAAGGGACATTGGGGGTGCTTGTGACTTTACCAACTTAGAAGAGGCCATGCGTGATCGGTTTGTCTTAGGCCTTAAAGATAAGGTCTTACAAAGCAAACTGTTAATGAAACCTAAGATCACGTTTAAGGAGGCCATTGAAGAAGCTGTTTCAGCAGAAGCCACCAAGTCCTCAGCAGCGCCATGAAAAGATTAACAAGGCCTCAAGCCAGGCCTCAAGCCATTCTGATGTGGAAAAATCCACAACAACCCATTGCGAACAAATAGACTCTGATTCAGATTGCAGTGAGGTGGAGGAAGGGATTTTTAGACTCAGAATGGAGAAGAAAAGGAAAGACCCTGGGAGAAAGAGGCAAGAATTTTATTGCAGAGGCTGTGGGAGGGGCCATCCCCACACTGAATGCAAGTTTTTAGACACCATCTGCCTACGTTGTGAGAAAAGGGGTCACCTAGCCAGAGTCTGCAAATCATCCAGAACTCCACCTAGTAGGAAGAAATTTCCTGAAAAGGATTTTAAGCCCAACAACTTCATTGAAAAGATGGGGCGCAATTCAGAAGCAAATGGGAAGAATGAAACTCACCAAACAATCACTATTGGTCATTCTTCACCCTTGAGAAGCAGAAAAGTACACGTGAAGATGTTCATTGAAGGAAGGCCTTGCCAAATGGAAGTGGACTCAGGCTCTTATTTATCTATGGTGTCATGGGACACTATTCACAGGCTACTTCCCAACATTCAGAAGAAACATTTCCAGACTCTTAAAGACTACCAAGGGAACAAGATTCCAGTAGTTGGAGCAAGAGATTTCAACGTGCAGTTTAAAGGCCACACCAAACGCTTGCCTCTGACCATCGTGGACAAGGATCGCCCAAGCTTGCTGGGACTTGAGTGGTTCAAGCCACTAGGCATCGAGGTGACTGACATCAATCACGTGAGCAACTCTGAATGGGAGGAGGCCTTGAAGTCTGAGTTTCCAGAGGTCTTCAGCGAAGGACTGGGCAAGTATATGGGGACCCCTATCACTTTCAACCTAGATCCCAAGGTGCCCCCAATTCGTTTAAAGCCCAGGAGGGTTCCATTTGCTTTAAAGGAAAAAATTGATGCACAATTAGACAAATTAATTGCTCAAGGGGTTTTAGAGCCCACTGATCACTCCAGATGGGAAACACCCATAGTCACACCAGTCAAGGCTGATGGGTCAGTGAGAATCTGTGGTGACTATAAGGGGACACTTAACCATGCGCTGCAGCAGAGTGCATACCCAGTACCAGTTGTGCATCATCTGCTCCATTCCCTTGGCAGGGGTACAGTATTTGCCAAACTGGACTTGGCTCAGGCATATCAACAATTAACAGTTGATGATGCCACTGCAGAGGCACAAACAATTGTGACTCATAGAGGTGCTTTCAAATGCAAAAGACTACAATTTGGAGTAAGCGTGGCACCTGGCATTTTTCAAAGCCTTATGGAGAGAATGTTGCAAGGACTGCCAGGGGTAGTGCCTTATTTTGATGATGTGTTAATCTCTGCTGAAAATGACACTCAGCTTCAAGAGAGACTCAGAGAAGTCCTTACCAGATTCAGAAAAGCAGGTTTAAAAGTCAAGGAAGAAAAATGCACACTTAAAACAGACAGGGTTGAGTTCCTGGGCTACATGATTGACAAGCATGGCATCCACCCTACTGATGCCAAGGTTCAAGCAATCAAAGAAGCCCCTAAACCTAAATGCAAAACAGATTTGCAAGCCTTCCTTGGACTCATTAACTTTTATCACATGTTTCTACCTCAAAAGGCATCCATTGCTGAACCTTTGCACAGATTGCTTGATAAAAAAGCTGATTGGATCTGGGGGAGGAAGGAACAATCAGCATTTAACAGTATTAAGAGACTAATCACATCTGATGCTGTATTGATACAATTCTCTGAGAATTTGCCTGTTGTACTGACTTGTGATGCATCCCTTTTTGGAGTGGGGGGGGTTTGAGCCACAGGCTTCCCAGTGGAAGCCCCTATTGCATTTTACTCTCGCACCTTGACCAAAGCAGAGAGAAATTATAGCCAACTGGACAAAGAGGCATTGGCAGTTGTTGCAGCTGTCAAGAAATTTCATGAATATCTGTATGGCAGGACATTTACCATTGTTACAGATCACAAACCTTTGTTAGGCATTGTGGCAGGAGACAAACCTACACCTACTATCCTGTCACCAAGAATGCTGAGGTGGACTGAATTTCTTGCAGCTTATTCATACAAACTGATTCACAGGCCTGGCAAGGACATTGGACATGCTGATGCACTGAGTCGTTGCCCACTGCCTTGCCACAAGGAGGACTTTCAACCTGAAACACACACCTTTTTCCTAGAAACTGTTGCTAAGCTTCCAGTTCATGCTGCTGAAATTGCCAGAGAGACTGCCAAAGACACTGTGTTGGCTCCTGTTATAGGCTGGATTAAGAAAGGTTGGCCTCTTCAAGATCTACCTCACCTTGCCCAACCTTTTAAGTCCAGGCAAACTGAATTATCTGTATTAAGAGGATGTATTTTGTGGGGTAACAGGGTGGTTATTCCTGCAAAACTGCAAAGAGAGGTTTTGGAAATGTTACATGAGGGTCATCCTGGGATTGTAAGGATGAAGGGATTGGCCAGGAGTTATGTATGGTGGCCAGGTATTGACAAAATGGTTGAAAACTGGGTTGCATCTTGTCCCAATTGCCAGGTAGTTAGGCCTGCCCCACCTCACGCCCCCACACAGGAATGGGAATGTCCTAGGGGCCTGTGGTCTAGAATCCACATTGATTTCGCAGGTCCTACTAGAGGGCACACTTTTCTGGTTATAGTAGATGCATATTCCAAATGGCTCAAGGTATTTCCCATGACACCCACCACAACTGATGCTGTCATCAAGCAGCTCAGAAAACTGTTTGTAACCCATGGGTTACCTGATGTTCTTGTCTCTGACAATGGCCCTCAATTTACATCTAACATTTTTGAATCCTTTCTAGCACAACAGGGTATCAGACATGCCCTTACTGCCCCTGGGCACCCTTCGGCTAGTGGCCGGGCTAAACGCATGGTACGCTTTACCAAAGAGAAGCTCCAGCAACTGGGTCCTGGGGACATCACTGAGAAGCTTGAAAAACTTCTTAGTGTTCAGCACATCACTCCTAGCCCATCTACTAACTTATCCCCAGCAGAGTTGTTGATGGGTAGGAAACTTAGGTCTTCCCTTGACCGCCTTCATCCCACTTACGCACTCCAAGCACCACTGGATTCCACTTCCAAAGTTCGTTTTCAGTGTGGGTGATTCTGTGTATGCTAAGAACCTTATAGGTGAGCCTTTGTGGATTCCTGCTGAAATAACTCAAATCACTGGCCCTCGTTCTTACAGGGTACAAACAGAGGATGGCCTCCTCTGGAGCAGGCACATTGATCAACTTAGATCCAGGTTCCCTCAGGAACATCGCCCCTGTCTCTCTCTGTTTCCCTCACCTGATGTCACTTCTAGGGGGGAAGGGGAGGAACAGGAGGAAAATCAGCAAGCAAGAATCAAACCCATGTGTAACGAGCCATTACGACAGGAACCATCCCGAACCCTGTCACAATGCCAAGATCCATCCTTAGAAGTGGAAGATTGCACATCACTACCTGACTTGGGTGCTGACATTGGAATGGAGATGGGTTGGGAGGAGAGACCAGATTCTAACAGTCAAACAGGGTCTCCTTTCACAGGAAGTCCCAGCAGGGAAATGTCAGCAGACACATTTCCTCTCTCACTGGGTGAGAACGTTAAAACTTCTGAACCACGAAGGTCTCAACGTACACGTAAGAGCCCCACCTATTTAAAAGAATACATTAGATAGGTTGGGGTTTGGTATGGACTGAACCTAGTGGGGAGGGTGTGTATGGTTTGAATGTTATTGGTTTATTTGAACTGTTCTTGTAAAATGTTAAATGGTATTGGTTTAAATAGTGCGGGAAGAAACCCTGCACTCCCATTGGCTGGCAACTACGGCTGCAGGCTATAAGAGGCAGCCGTAGCCCAGCCAACTCGGGTCCATTCGAGCTGTAGTCACTGAATAAACTCTTTACTGAAGTTCCCCGCGTTTGACTCTTCATGCAAACTTAACAGAAGAGTTCTCATAACGCAAAGAGCTTACCTTCTTGGTGATTAGACCAGAAGAAGCAGGGGAAAAAATGAGTTGAAAAAATGCTGCATATAAATCACACAAAGTTCTTGACACCGATCTCTTACTTTCCAGTAATTCATTCCTCGCTGTATATACATATCCATTAAGGTGATTTATACCAACTCTTAGGAAAACAAACGAACTGAAAATATTTTCCTGTTATCTAAGCTATGTTGTTATAGAGGGAAGAATGGTGCCAGCGGTTACTAGGGAATGAAAGTGCTAGCCATAAGAATAGGTCAATAACGTGACGTCGGTGACCTGAAGGCTTTAGATGGTGTCACATTGGTGTCACATGATGTATCATGACTTTTCCCCTCTTGCTAAAATGGGGGTGTATGTGGCTAGTGTGTGACGCATCCGGCCCGTGGGTTGCAAGTTTGACACCCCTTTTTTAGATGGTGAGCCCAGGAATGTGGCAGCTTCAGAGATGGTTTCTTCTGACTTAGGGACTTGCCCTAGATGACCCAACTTGGCCAGACCAAAGCAGGACTAGAATTCATGATATCTCACTTGTAGTTCAGCACCTTAACCACTACACCAGACTGTCTCTTGATTCTTGTTTATTATTACATATATTAACATGCATATGTTGTAATCCAAACAATAAATCAAAATCAGATTAAACTGATAGCATAGTGTGGAGAAATCCTGTTCCAATGACCAGAACTATCTGGACACAATAAGGCGTGTAAAAGTAGGATTTAGAAATTAGAGTTCTATTTATGCAATTTAAAATATCATTCTTTACATCCACATCATGATGTTTGTAATCCATTCCAGGATCTTTTCACAAGCACAATTAACAAGTCAAGTATCCCCACCTCTACATTTGATTTCTGTTTCTTAAGCAAAAAACTTTACATTTGGTGGAGCTAAATTCCATTTCATTTCCCCCTTAATTTCTCTAATCATCAAGCTTGTTTTGTTTCTCCCAACCCTGTCTTCCGGAAATTAGGTATCCCATCCAATTCATGGACTTCTGTAGATTTGATATGCACTTCCTTCATTTCTTCATCATCTAGGAAAGTAGAGTTATTGATACATATAGAGCAGATCTGAACTTCACGGCACTTTACTCAGTACCTTATTGCCTTACAGGTGAAACTCGAAAAATTAGAATATCGTGCAAAAGTTCATTTATTTCAGTAACGCAACTTAAAGGGTGAAACTAATATATGAGATAGACTCATTACATGCAAAGCAAGATAGGTCAAGCCAATATTTGTCATAATTGTGATGATTATGGCTTACAGCTCATGAAAACCCCAAATCCACAATCTCAGAAAATTAGAATATTGTGAAAAGGTGCAATATTCTAGGCTCAAAGTATCCCACTCTAATCAGCTAATTAAGCCATAACACCTACAAAAGGTTCCTGAGCCTTTAAATGGTCTCTCAGTCTGATTCAGTAGGAATCACAATCATGAGAAAGACTGCTGACCTGACAGTTGTGCAGAAAACCATCATTGACACCCTCCATAAGGAGGGAAAGCCTCAAAAGGTAATTGCAAAAGAAGTTGCATGTTCCCAAAGTGCTGTATCAAAGCACATTAATAGAAAGTTATGTGGAAGGGAAAAACGTGGAAGAAAAAGGTGCACAAGCAGCAGGGATGACCGCAGCCTGTAGAGGATTGTCAGGAAAAGGCCATTCAAAAGTGTTGGGGACTTTCACAAGGAGTGGACTGAGGATGGAGTCAGTGCATCAAGAGCCACCACACACAGACGGATCCTGGACATGGGCTTCAAATGTTGTCAGAAGTGTCTTACCTGGACTAAAGAAAAACAGACCCGGTCTGTTGCTCAGTGGTCCAAAATCCTCTTTTCTGATGAGAGCAACTTTTGCATCTCATTTGGAAACCAAGGACCCAGAGTCTGGAGGAAGAATGGAGAGGCACAGACTGCAAGATGCTTGAAGTCCAGTGTGAAGTTTCCACAGTCTGTGTTGATTTGGGGAGCCATGTCATCTGCTGGTGTTGGTCCACTGTGCTTCATTAAGTCCAGGGTCAATGCAGCCGTCTACCAGGAGATTTTGGAGCACTTCATGCTTCCTTCCGCAGACAAGCTTTATGGGGATGCTGACTTCAATTTCCAGCTGGACTTGGCACCTGCCCACACTGCCAAAAGCACCAAAACATGGTTCAATGACCGTGGGATTACTGTGCTTGATTGGCCAACAAACTCGCCTGACCTGAACCCCATAGAGAATCTATGGGGCATTGCCAAGAGAAAGATGAGAGACATGAGACCAAACAATGCAGAAGAGCTGAAGGTCGCTATTGAAGCATCCTGGTCTTCCATAACACCTCAGCAGTGCCACAGGCTGATAGCTTCCATGCCATACCGCATTGAGGCTGTAATTGCTGCAAAAGGGTCCCAAACCAAGTACTGAGTACATATGCATGCTTATACTTTTCAGAGGTCCAATATTGTTCTATGTACATTGATCCTTGTTTTATTGATTGCATGTAATATTCTAATTTTCTGAGATTGTGGATTTGGGGTTTTCATGAGCTGTAAGCCATAATCATCACAATTATGACAAATCACGGCTTGAACTATCTTGTTTTGCATGTAATGAGTCTATCTCATATATTAGTTTCACCTTTTAAGTTGCATTACAGAAATAAATGAACTTTTGCACGATATTCTTATTTTTCAAGTTTCACCTGTATGATAAGGAACTATTCACACTCTTCTTGAATATGAGTTTTGAACAACCTGGGTATTCATTTAATTGTGATATCAACCACCCATGCATACTTAGCTTCCTAGTAAAAATACTACATGCTTTATCAAATGTTTTTTTTGAAATTAAGACATTTACAGCACTCTCATAATGCACTAAGGTAATTATCCAATCAAACAATAAGATTGCTTGGCTAAAATTGTCTAAAATTCTTCTGGACTTCCAGTCATTATTGCATTGATTTCTTAATACGTACAGAGAATTCCATTTATGATCGCTTTCAAAATCTTTCCAAGTACTGATCTCAAACTGATTTGTCTGTAGTTCCCTGGATTCTAGTGTTTCCTATTTTGGAAGATTTTATTTTATTTATTTGATTTGTCAATCGCTTACAAGATAATAGGTATAAGAATAAACATGAATAAGAATACAGGAAATAGGTATGAATAAATGGGAACAATAGGACAGGGACAGTAGGCATGATTGTGCACTTATGATAAGATAGGGACAACCCTTGCCCTCTTTTGATTGTCTGGCCCTTCACTAGTTCTCCAAATTTTCTCAAATATATTTAAAACAGGGTCAGACAGTTATAAGGTTTTCTTTTCAGTAGCCTAGAAAATCCCACCAATGCAGAGTTCTCAGGCAAGTCAGAAATGACCAGGCTTAAATTATGTCACAGGTGTCAAACTCGCAGCATCACGTTGTCATCACATGATGTTTTGCGATGTTTTCCCCATTTGTGGAATTGGGGTGGGCATGGCCTGTGCGTGACACATCTGGCCTGTGGGCCACCAGTTTGACACCCCTGCATTATATGAACACTCCGGAAAAGTCTCTGATAGTGAGAAAGGTGGAAGGAAAAGGCAGCCAGGTGGATAGACTCTTGTTATCGGGAGTTGGATAATGACTGCACCATTGGAAAAACCTGAAAGACAAATTAAGTCTAGATGTGTCATGGAGAAAGTCTATCTCTGTGAGCACTATAATTGAGTGAAAAAATGACTTGGTGACACATTATCAGTCAAGAAAATCCCAACTAGCCTGAACTTGTTTTCCTACTGTGTGCCCTGCAATGGAACTCTACAGTACTCATAGCTCTTAAGCTTACTAGATTTTGATTGTCTGAAGGCCAGTTCTAATTGATTTCAAACACCAAGAAATCCAGGTTTACTTTGCTTGTTTAGAGAAGTGGTCTAAAGTAGGGGTGCCAAACTCAATTTCATTGTGGGCTGCATCAGAGTTCTGTTTGACCTTGGTGGTGGTGGTGGTGGGGTCATGGCCAGCTTGACATCACTCGTGTCAGGGGCACCTGTGGTGGCCATGTGCTAAGGCAGGACTTCCCTCAGACACTCCCTCCCTCTCATAATCTCCTTCCTTCCTTCCTTCCTTCCTTCCTTCCTTCCTTCCTTCCTTCCTTCCTTCCTACCTACCTACCTACCTACCTTCCTTCTGTTGGAAGAAATATCCTTCTGGGTTCAGTTCCAAGTGGGGAAAAAGACACTGGAAACATGGAGGCTGTTTGGAACCACAGGACCACATGGCTTGGAGCTCCAAAGTGAAAAGGATGATCACATGCTTCAAATTGTTGGATGAAGGAAAAGAAGGGAGGGCTGAGATGCTGAGAGACCCTTATATACCCTCTGTCAGGATTTGAATTTGAGCTTGTATTCTGATTGGTTGTCAGACTCCCATGGGGCCATGCAGGGGCAACTCTGTAGGCTGTCCTGAGTGCCAGGCTTGGTTGAACCTTGCTGGATGATGATGTAATGAAAAGAGCTTTGGGCAATTCCTATTATAGCTCTATCTGGAGATCTTTGTTATGTAAAATATTCTGGCCCAGGCCTTAATGGCCCACCCATTAACAAAGGTGGTGGTGAGCTTCTGCTTCTGAGGGGAGTTTCTGCTTCTGAGTTTCTACTCTTTTTAGGGGAAATATTCTGTCTTTTTAATATTTCCTAGGATATTTCATTTTTCTAGGATAGGTGTGGGTGCTGACTTCCTACACTTCCTTCCTTCCTTCCCCTCTTTCCTTCTTTTTCCTTTCTTGCTCTCTTCCCATCTTTCCATGTTTTTCTTTGTCTTTCCTCTTTCCCTTTCTCCTTTCCTGTCCCTTCTTGGATGCTCAAATGAAAAAGGGGAAACATTTCTCTTTTTGTTTTATTTTTAGTTTGTTCTGCTAGCAGTCTGCCAGTGAAAACGGAGCCCAGGGAGGCATGTGTGGCCCTCCCGAACCCCATTTTCACTGGCAGAGGCACCATGGGCTGGCCCTTCCCTCTTTCTAGGGTGGCCCTGCAGACCACTTTTAAGCACCCCATGGACTGGATTCAGCCCGCGGGCCTTGAGTTTGACACCCCTGGTCTAAAACATTTTAAAATACACACATTACATATCCATCCTATTGTTCCCTTCTGAGGTAAGCAACTTTATGCAGAGCCAGAGAAAAAGGAAGACTTATTAGCAGTCCAAATAAATTAAAACAATAATAAAATAAGAAATATATATATATATATATATATATATATATATATATATATATATATATATAAATTAAAACTAGTTTACACCAATCCCATTTAGCTTATTTTCTCTGCACCCTTGCATTCTGACAACAAAAAAACCTTTTTTCCTCAATATTTGAATATTTCTTCGAATGTTACCTCTTGTTTTTAAATATCTCTTTTTTTCAGGATCTAATCAATTCCATTTAACTACAGCATCCTTGATATTCTTCTTGATTCGTGCACTCTTCCTTCCTATTTTTGGTTAGCGCTTTGACCCTCATTCATTCTCTCTACATGACCCAACTGAATAATTTTTCCCCATACAAGCTGCTAACATTTGTATTCAGCTCACATTGATTCAGCCCAGTACATTTCTAGTTTTACGTAACACACTCCCAAAATATTCTATTCTCACTGTACTCAATTTCCTCATATGTTTCTCCTGACATATCCAATTTTGAATTCCATAAAACAAAATAGGCAAATGCGTACTCGTATACACAGCCATTTTCACTTCTTTTGACTTTTATTCCCACAATAATTATATACATTACTATTTTCCATTTTTCAGCCCTTGTCCATCTTAAAATATATACCAATTTCCCCATATTTAGTAAATGTTCTGTCAAAACACATACATTCCTCTACTTATTCTAATTTTTTGCTTTTGTGCAACTTTAAATCCTTCACTTCATTTTCTTCACTGAGCTTCCTGACATACAGGTACATCTATCTCTTTCATTCATAATGAAACCTACACTTTAACTTTAGTACATATATTCTAGAAATTTACTTTATCCCAGATCATTTCCTTTATTTTTATTCCCCCTTTTCTTAGACACCAATGTACCTGTTTCAATTTCTTTGATTTGATATATTAATTCACTCTGCCATTTACTGTTCTTACACCTTGCAGTCTTCCATAACGGTGAGCTCTTATGTATTAGCCTTTCCTACCATTCATCACAGCACCTTCTGTTTTAGAAAGATAAATGAGGTTACAGGCTTTAGTTGCATTTATGCCACATACAGCTTTCCTTGCTAATGGTAAGGAAAATACCAGTCAGTTTATATATTCTTATATAATTCAATTTAGGTGCTGCTTGACTCTAAACTGACTCTGGGACACCCACAACCTAATCAACAATAAAGCCAGAATTGAAAACAAGATGGGATCCAGTCACTCTAAGCAAAGACATAGTCAACAAACCCTCCGATCTTCCTAATCAAAGACCTGGGAGAACAACCAGTCTTCAAGCTCTTACAGAATGCCAACAGGATGAGAGCCATGTGGTTTTCAGGGCATCTCATTCCAGAAGGCAGATATCAGGATAGAGAAGGCACTCCTCCTAGGTCCCAATAGATGGATCTATTTAATCAAAGTTTAATTGAAGGAACTCAGTGTATCAGCTCTGCATATGGCAGAAACTATGGTAGGTAAGGAGTCCCTCAAATAACCTGGCCTTTGCCATGTGGGGCTTTATGATGACCAGCCTCTCTATTGCACCAGGTACACCTGTGCAGCTTGCAGAGTTGAGGTGATACATAAACATACTAAAGTTTGCCCATTGCTGCTCAGACTATTGCATTTTGAACTAGTGGAAATCTCCAAGTGGTTTTCAAGGTCAGCCCCAGGTAGGACCCATTGCACCAGAGCCGTGAGGTGACTAGATTATAAGGCGACTGTGTGAAGGGACTCTTGATACAGGAAGGTGTAGATGTTGTGCAAAGGCTCCTTACCCACAACATCTTGAGCAACAGCTATGGCAGCCAGATGGCCTCACATCCAAGAGCAAAAATGAAAAATCTTCATGTCCAGAGGGCCCTAATATTCACAGCCATTGATTTTAGTAGGATTGAATTGGAGTTGGTTCTTCTCCATCTAGGTCCATACAGACACCAGGCATTGAGACAGGACCTAAACATTCTACCTTGGCCAACCAATGGTGAAAAGATAGAATGGGGTATCATCACCAGATTGATTATATCAAACCTAAATGGTGGATGAACTTATTCAGCACTAAATGCTGTTGTAAAATGAGGGGAGAGAGCATTGAACCCTAAGGGACAGTCTCTATACCTCATACACACAACACCAACTCAAACCGGCATGAAGGAAGGAAGAGAACCAATAGTATGATCAACATTACTGAAGTCTGCTGAAAAATCAAGGAGCATAAGGATGGATGAACCATCTCCATCCAGCCTTTTTTACAGGTCATCAATAAGCACCACCAAAGCTGCCTCTGTATTGAATTCCACTGAAATAGGTCTAGATCAGTGGCTCCCAACCTTTGAGTGCCAGGGACCAGTTCCGTGGAGAGAAATTTTTCTGTGGACTTGAGAGGGTGTGGTTTCACATACTGTCTGCATCCCATGTGTGCCTCCACTCATTTGTGCCGCCCAGTTTCTGGTGTGTTGCAGATAAACTGTGGCCCAGGGGTTGGGGAAACCTGGTCTACACAATCTGCTTCCTCCAGGATTCTCTGCAACTGCAGGCTCACTACTTTCTTGACAACCTTCCCCCCCAAAAGGGGACGTTTAGCAACAGTACAATAGTTGTCTAAAACAGTTTGGTCCAACTATCCCTTTCTCAATGAGGGTGACATCCCAGCATGTATTCAACTACAATTAATCTCTCTGACTGCATTAACAAACCAGATGCTATTTGCTTCTAATAACAGATGACCATATTAACAATGTAGGCAACACTTTCCATTTCCCAGATGTCATTGACTCAGGTTTTGGCACATGTTGGCCTGTATGCCACAGGGGCAACCACAGTTCATGTTATCTCAAACATGCTCATGCTAGTCTATGTATGCTATTCATCCCACCAATCTAGAGGTCTATGCAATGTACTGGAGTATTCAGGCAAAGGAGCAAAAGTAAAATGTACATTCTGATGAATGAGAAGAGTTGGCAAGGGACTTGTGCTTTGGGATGAGGCTCCCTGATCTACGATACCAGGATGTCTCTGACTTTGAATTTGCCACTTAAGATTGGATTGTTTTCATAAATCAGTTGGAAAGCAGTTAATGTAATTAGCTTTGTTTATTGGTTTCTTTTAACTCACTTCTGTTTAGAAGGAATTATGGATTTTAAATCATTGAAAAACGAAAAGAATTCATCTCCCATTACTTTTTTTTTGCCTCAAATGATGCAGATCAAGAAATTGCTGCAGCTACTGTAACTACACCAACTATAACTATCTTGATATAAGTATTCCAGTCTTTGAGGAACTTCAAAGAACTGTTTTAATTCTGGATTTCACTGAAGAATCAGAGACCCAGGAGGCTCCATCTACTTTGGAAAAGCTTCTGATCTTAAAAGCTCTTATTCATGATTTGAAGCAGAATTTCCATAGATGTTCTAAAATATAGTTTGATAAACATTTTCCTTCCTAAGTAAGAGTGTCTCAGAACTTAAAGCCACAATAACTCCTCTTTATGATTAAGTCTCACTTGAATCAGCTGAATGAATTGACCCATTTTTCAGCAACTCGTCCCCAGAAATAATTTAGACTTTTCGGATATTTCCTCCAATGCCAAATCAGATGCGTTTGTGGTGTTGTATATAGAAAGATTATATATGTGAGATTTTTTTTGTTAGAAGCTGAATATCACTCAAAATAGAGGCACCGTACTATTTCAGGCTTTCGTTTCCATTTACAGAGATCTAGTGCAGTTTTGATCCGTTCTCAAAACTCCCAAGCGAGATAATATTGTATCACTGGCAAAACAAGCTCGGTCTTTGGAATAGAAAGATAAGATGAAAAAGATTTTTCCAGCCTATTGCCACAGGTTGTGAAGCAATCTGTA